>PVIJ01000061.1:191908-440261 GCA_004024925.1 Scalopus aquaticus | reverse complement strand
GGCCAACAGATACATGAAAAAATGCTCAACATCACTTATAATCAAGGAAATGCAAATCAAAACCACTATGAGATACCACCTCACACCTGTGAGGATGGCACACATTAAAAATACAGGCAACAACAAATGCTGGAAAGCATGTGGAGAAAAAGGAACTCTTCTACACTGCTGGTGGGAATGTGAACTGGTCCAACCACTACGGAAAGCTGTATGGCGATTCCTCAGACTGCTAAACATGGAGCTTCCATACGACCCAGCAATCCCACTTTTGGGAATTTACCCAAAGGATACAAAAACACTAATCCGAAAGGATACATGCACCCTTATGTTCATTGTGGCACTGTTCACAATAGCAAAGGTATGGAAGCAACCCAGATGTCCAAAAATAGATGATTGGATCCAGAAGATGTGGTACATATACACAATGGAATACTATTCAGCATGGAAAGAAGATAAACACATGCAATTTGCAGCGACATGGATGGAATTAGAGGGGATCACACTCAGTGAAATAAGCCAGAAAGAAAAAGAAAAATATCGAATGGTTTCACTTATAACAGGACTATAGGGAGGCCGGGTGGGAGAGAGACAATCAGTGAGGGGGGGGGGGAGGAGGAGGAAGGCAGAGGGAGGGAAGGAAAAGGGCACAAAATGGAATAGAAAAGAACACAAGGGACCATGGAGATGGATCAGGGGTGAACTGGTGGTGGGCTACCCAAGGGGGAATACAAAATGTAAAAGACATAAATAACAATAAAAATATATATTTTTTTAAAAAAAGATAAAATTATGCTATTTGCAGTAACATGGTTGGAGATGGAAGGGAGTAAGCTCAGTGAAATAAGCCAGAAAGAAAAAGAAAAATAAAGGATGGTTTCACTTATGGGAGGAATGTAAGGGAACCAAATAAGAGGTCAGGAAAAAAATAATTACAGTAAGTTAAAAAACAAAATTAACAGGCAGCTATTAATCAGAGCCACTCTGCAGGGGAGGGGGAGGGAGAGGGATCAAAACGGGAGGGAAGAGCACAAGGGCCTATGGTGATGGTGCAGGGCTGAAGTGGTGGTGGCAGTTTTACGGGGTCGACACCTGAAGGGAGAAAGCATGCATTGTACCAAAAGGAAGGATGATGTAAAACATATATATATATATATATATATATATATATATATATATATATATATATATAATTAAAAAAAAACACTTGGAGAACAAACTGGAGACAGCCTGATTATTCATCCAGCAGTCAGGACAGCAGGCTGCATCGTAAGCGCAGTGTTTACAATCCAGCAGGGAGTGAGGGAAGGAAGATGAGGGAGAACACTACAAGGTTAATTACATGTTTAGAGAAATATATTTAAAAAGAAGGAAAAAGTCACAATAATGTTTAGGATTCTTGGATTCAAAGTAGTATTTTTCTGTTTTTCAAAATAATGAGGATTAAATTACATTTTTAATGAAAAGGCAAACATGTAAGAAGAATACACGTGCTTTGAGTTTCTATGTCAGGGGAATACCAAGGGGCCGTGGTTATTCCATGAATTAGAGGCCCACATAATTGCCAGTTGAGAAGACATCATTTGACTGCAAAAGTTCCTTTTTGGTAGTTCACAGATGAAAAGTCAGAGCCCCTTCTGTGGCATTCCTCCTGGGCACTCCTTTTAATAAATTCCATTCTGTGGACAACAGGGTTGGACCGCCGCTACCAAAGGAACTCTACAAGCAAACGGAACCACTTTGCTTCCTGGTGCATATTACCCCCATTAAGAGCCCGGAGAGTAAAAAGCGGGGCAATTATTTTAGCAGTCTCTAAATACTTTCATGTTTTAAGCCATGGGCTGCATTAGGTCCTGAAAGATCCAATCTAGTAAAAACAATAAAGTCTACTAGTAATCTGAGGAAAGGCCCCAGAACATTCTGTCCTCTGGCAAGTGACTGACCTGGATCTGATGACAAGCCACTAGCCAGTGTTTCCAGGGATTGAGGGGCAGTCTGCGGCTGACCCAGCTTTAAACCTGTGTATCTGGGTATTTTTTTTAAGTGAGTGCACTTTTCCCAAGACAGCAAAAGAAGGTAGGATAGTATATCTTTTTTTTTTTTAAAGGACACAGCCACTTCAAAAGTTTTGCCTAAAGGATTAATCTGAAATAACACATTCCTACTTCATATTTCCATGGTCAAAATATACACGAATTATTCCAAACTCCTTTTCTTACCTCTATTCGGTTACTACTTAAAGTCACAAAAAAAAGCACAATTAATGAACATAAAATTCCAATTTAATCTCATCTGGGCCTCCCTGGTGGCATTAGCAGGTTAAGCGCAGTGCTGCGAAGCTGCCGGCAGTTGCAAGGCGAGTTTGGTGCCCGGCCGGGGAGATTCCCACGTGGCGGCAGACCTCTCCTGCCTCACCCACAGCTCCTCTCAGCAGTGTGTTGCGGTCAGTCTGCCTGTTCTGCTCCCCACTCTGTCTCTGGTGAACCCTCTCACTACCCTGCACCTCTGGGCACCCCAGCTTGTATGCATAAATAAATAAATCTTTAAAATTTTTTTTTAAAATAAATAATCTTATCTACAGTTCTTTGCTATATGACAGAGTTCTTTCAACAGAGACCTCTGATGTGCTCCAGGAACGGCAGGTTGTGATCACTGACCCCGCCTCCCCCGGCTTCCTTTTCCAAAATGGCTCAGTCTGTGCCCTGAGCCCAGCTGGGAAGCCCAGGGTGTGTTCTTTTCCCCTGCTCTCCTCACACTGTCTCGGTTTTTGAGCCAGAATAATTTAAGCACTAGGATCTTGTCGGGTTTTGCAACCATGCACAGTCTTACAAAGTCTAGGCGTTTTGCCAGAAATCTAAACTTTGTTGAACTATGTTAAAAGGTTAAGCATTTCACAGAGTTTGGGTTCCCCACCCCACTGCACTCCAGACTGCCCTGCTCTAAAATGTCTGTTTTATCGAGAAATGGAATAACTAATAACGTGCTGGAGAGAACATTTTCAACCACCACATTGTCACCATAGCAGTGCTAAAAACCCCAAACAAAGGTTCATAATACTTATCTCTTTAATAACAGGGGCTGAGGACACAGAGTTACTTTAGTCTGTTTTAAGATGAAACATGAGAAGTTTGCCATACAATGTAACTTTTATAAAGGTTCTTATTAATTGCTTGGAGTGATTTCTATGTTGACCAAAAGTTTTCCTGAAATGAACTTCAATGAACAGAAATAATCACATTCTCCCCCCATCTAGAGAGAAATAAAGAAAATAAAGAAAAACTGGCCCCCAGGCCCCCTGTCTTGAAACTTTCTTGTGCTTATTTCCAGGAACTTAGATGCCTATTTACTCTTGGGCAGGCTGCTTCCAAGGTTCTCAAGGCCATGGTCAATGGCGATGGGAGGGAAAGGAAACAAAGCGTCTAGGAGCCACTTCTGATTGATCCAGCTCCCTCAGCGCCACGCCCCACCTCAGATTAAGTGCTGTATGATCTCTGCTAAAATGTTTCTGGCGCTTGGCTGTTATCTCCATCCCCATGGCCGCCACCCTCTCCCACACTGCTCTCCTACCTGCCTCTCTTCCATTCTGCCTCCAGTGTCCCCTGGAGCCCGGCCATGTGGTCTTCAGAGCCCGAGAATCAAGACACAAGTTCTTGTCCTGCTTTACAAGGCCCTTCTCAAACCTCTTCCCTCTAAGGCCTCCTCTTCGTTTCCCTTCATAGTCCTGCCTCTCAGGTCCTCCTTCCCCTCCTACAAACACACAGAGTTTGAATGTGCCTTCCTGTCAGGTTGGGGGCCCCACGCCTCTCTGTGTGGCTGACTCCGGGCCCCATCATTAGTGCTGCTTAAGCCCTTTGTTCCAGCAGCTCCCCAGCCACCTCCCGAAATCCTCTGCCATTGTCGTCTGTTACCGTTTGTACTTATTCTATGTGGCAATTTCTCCACCTGCTATTTTCTCCATGATTGTTAATCACCTGTCCATCTTCAGATTCCCTCCGTGGTCACGGCTGAAATTTAGAATTTACTGTGTATTTCTAGCCTCTGTAACGATGTTTAAGATGTAGGAAGAGCAAAAGAAATATGTAAAGCATGAATATGAACAGGAAAAGAATTACCTCGGCTCCGGTGGCTCATCTCCAGGAAGATGTGACAAGACAGTGGGCAGGTGTGTCAGGCGAGATGAGTCAGGCTGGACGGCTTGATTGAGACTTGGGTGTGCGATGAACCTGTGGGAACCAAACAGGAAATCCAGTCAGCGACATAGACAGAAAGCTCGGTCCGTCCACATGGCTGTTTGCATCTTTGACACATTCTTGTGTAATTCGAGCTCCTGCTTTTCAAGACAATCTTTCCTGAGAAGACATTTCCTTAGGCCAAAAAAAAAAAACAAAAAAACAAACAAGAAAACCCCAATAAAACAAACAAAAAAACCCACTTTTAGTTAATGAATTAAGATCAATTACGGGCTTACCTCTCCGCTAGTCAATCCCTTTTATCAGTATTTTATGGATGCTGAAAATTAAATCAAGTAACATGGCGGCCTCCTTCCCCACAAACGTATGTGACTCATTTAGAAAGGCTGAAAATGACATCTGGGGTGGAAGACGGGAGCCAGCGTTGGCATCTGGAAAAGTACTGAACCAGCCTCTGGCTTCCGAGCTAGGTTCCTTGTCCCCTGGGATTACCCAGGAACGCGCGGCGGTAGTGGAAAGTCACCTTGTGTCTGTGGGGATATGCCCGGCACTGCCACCTGCTTTGGGTCAGCAACCCTGGGAGCTTTCAGGCTCATGCGATTTTGCTCTCAGGAGCAGTCAATGGGCTAGGAAGGAAAACAGGGAAGGACCCTGGGTGAGCAGCAGGTTTCCTGAAAAGAAAAGGTCAAGGGCAGGGCAGGTGACTTCCAGGAGAAAGCAGATAAGGGCAAGTCTATTGACAAGAGAAAAAGTGAGGAAGTTGAGTGGCTTCAGTTTCACAAGTAGCAGAGCCAGTAGGAGGCAATGTTTTTCTGATATTTGTGCCTCCACCCAAGCAGACAGAATGAACCTGAACTTGAGTTTCCCGTTAAAATGTTGTCCTACCATGAACCATGCAACAGAACTGTGTAAAAATACAAAGTGGTAATAATGACAAGCAGCTAAATATTTCCCAAGTCTCATAAGATATAAGAAAAAGTACTGCCATTTGGAAGAACAAAAGAACAATTCCAGACCTGACCCAAGAGACTACCACTCTCATTCACTGTTTATTTACAAGGATTTATTGGGCAGTGCCGTGTGCAATGAGAATACAAAGATGAGTAAGTTGCATATCTTGAAATTAGTTTTCAAGAAAATGTGGGCTAAAGTGACCCATATGAAAGCAGCCAGCACCGGGAGCAGTGTTGTCAGGTCTGGTTAAGCTGGGAAAATAGGAGGATGTTGAAACCCTGAGTCTACTCTGGAAAGAGTAATAAACACTTGTTTTTCTTTCTCATTACTACTCCATCACCATTCAGTAAATGCTGCTAAAGTAGAACTTATTTTTTCCTCTTTTCTGAATAGATTTTTTAATTCCTCACAATAAGGAAAGAAACTTCTAAATATATTTGCAAAGTATTATTTAAGAAATGTCTCTTCCCAATTCTCCATCCTCGTCATCTTCACAGCTCTCCCATTATAATAACAATCACTAATATTATTGTACAAAATAGGAAGCCCTGACCACCGACTTGGACACATTTTTAGCTGCATTCGAATCATTTGGTTTTCTGAACATAGGCTAATTTCTTAAACTTAAAAAAATTTAACTGTAATTTTTTTTTGCTAGCATTTTATAATCCCCCCTTTCTTTCAATGATCCATTCATTCAACAAACATTCATTGAGTGCATCTTTGTTCAAACGAATAAACTAGAAAGAGTCTGAGCGTGCCTGAGGCGCTGATATCCTTGTAAGCACAAGACAGCAGGGAGTGCAATGACAGAGGGTAAGTCCTAGGAACTACAAGGGTTCATTATTGGACAAAGTCTTGGTGGGGGGGTTGAGAAAACTTTTAAGGGAAATAACATCCAAACTGAAACATAAAGGATGAGACGAAAGTATCCAAGCAAAGAAAAGAGGAAAGAATGTTCTAATCTGAACTAGATATTTGCAAAATTCAGGTGAGCTATACATTCCAGAAATCACAAGTATGTAACTATGGATATTGGTGGGGGATTATGGGCTTGTGTGGGTGGGAATGTAGGGGACAGAGGTAGAAGTTGTGGATGACCCTCAGTCTTCCAAAAATGTAAGTAGGAGCGAAGCTGTAAAGGATGCCAGAAACTATATTAAATATTTTAAACGTTATATGAGGGCAGTGGAAATCTCTGGAGGTTTTTAAGTGGGGGAGCTGGGGAAATAGATTTGTTTTAGAACAGTAATACTGACTGCTGACTGGAAAACAGATTTCAGGGAAACATGGATCATCGTGTAAGAGGAACAGTGAGTATGACCCAGTGGGTGGTGCTCGTGGCTAAGCCAACAGGAGAAGGTGGGTGTTTCCAAACTCCGCCCCCTCATCAGGGGCTGATGGGGAAAAAAAGGGTGAAGGCTTTTGACATTTTATGTTTCTTAACCATTTGAAAGTAAGTTGCTGAATTGATGCCCTATTGCCAATGGATGCTTAAATGTGTATTTCCTACAGACAAGAATATTTTACATAATCGCAAACATCCCTCAAGCCAGGAAATTAACAGTGATCCTAAATGTGATGCTGCCATCCAGTTTTTGGATTCCGTTCAAGTTTTGCCTATTTTCCCAACAACATTTTCTACAACCTGAAGATTCCGTTTGCAATCCCATATGTGGTTGCTCGTCCCTTAGTCTCCTCAGTCTTTCCTTGACTGTCCGAATACTTTAGAAGATTGCAGACCAGTTACTTCATCGTATGTCCCTCTGTTTGGCTTCATTTGATGTTGCTTCTTGATTAGACTCAGATGGTGCAATTCTAGCAAGAACATTTCAGAAGTGACAATATGTTCTTCTCACTTAATTCTATTAGATGACAAGTGATTTCTATTTGGCCCATTCCTGCTGATGTTGCCCTGGGTCTCTTGGGGGAAGTGGTGCCTGTAAGGCTCCTCCGCTTTCTCCCTTTATCTTCGAAATAATGACTTTGTAGAAAACTTTGAAACTTTTATGTGTCCTGGTCTTCAAATTTTCAATTTATTCATGAATTTATAACTAAATGGATTTCCATTTTTATTTAATGGCTTCTAATCCATTACTATCATTATTTTAATGTTCAAATTGCCCCACATTTAGCAAGAGATGCCTACTTAGCTGATTTCTGTTTCCTTTTGACTTCCTTCCAATGTGTCCTTGCTGTTTGGCACAAAATGCCCTGTCCTGTGTTTTCCCTGCCCTCCCCCGACATTAGTCATTTCTTCAAGGAGTCCTGGTTCCTTTGCATGGAAACTCATAGTTAAAAGCCAGACTTTGGGTGCTAGATGTGCTCATTGCTGATTGAAATGTCACTGCTCCAAGTGCCCACTGGGTGACCCTACCCTCGGATTCACTCCTTGCCCAGCGTGAATTCCTTTCCTCCCTCTGGATGAACCTCCTCCTTCCCTGAAGAGGCTGATTCCCCACCCAAGCCTCCCTTCCTTTTCCTGGGATGCCCCTCACCTGTGACCTTTGACACCCATCTTCACCCTGCTTGGGCTCTGGGCCACTGCCACCCACCCTGACTCACAAGCCCCTCCGATGCCTTCTTTGCTCTGTTCCATCAATGACTGAAGAATGATTTTTTCCAGGAAGAAAGAAAACTATGAGAGCCTCTAATGTAGATAGGGAAGGGCATCAAGAGGTCTACAGACTCATGATCTATCATTTTTCAGTCTTAATGTGTATTACTGTCTAGTTTTTAATCATTGATATGAATCACTAATTTACCGGAGATGAATAAAATTCAAGTGAGTTCAGTGGATTCCCTTAAGACATAAAAGTGGTCTTCAGTAATTCTAAGGGTAGATTTATTTTATATGATGACTATCTCCCATGAATAGATGGAGAGGGCCAACCACAGTGTCTTTGCCAAGTTCAAGAAGGTGACGGTCTAGATAAATTTCAAGCCCTATAGGTCTTTTACAATTAATAGAAAAGTATGTAAAGTCCAGCTTTCCACTTTGTAATCTCCAAGGCTTTAAGGAAAATCTGGCCTCAGTCACAATAGAACCAACTCTTGGGACTATAGTCACTGCCTGACAAGTGCTGACATCCACTAAGAAGACAAATGGCGTCTGCAGTATTTATAATTATACCAGAAAGCAATGTACAAAATACTAACTTGAAATAAGAACTTATCTGATTCACCATCAGTTTTTGTTTAGATACAAGTTTTTCTCTACAGTTTTATTTTAGTAATTTGATGTTAAAGCCAGTATTAAGGTGTACACATTTGTAGGAATGGATTTACTCTTGTTATATAAAAAATTCACTATTTATACATATGAACAGATGCACTAATAATTTCTATATGTTACCTTTCTTTACATCATCATGAATGTGCTCAATAATAACTGTAAAAAGCAAAACTGTTGATTTGATTATTTCCTTTTGTGTAACACAAAAAGGAATGAATTAAGTATTGCTGAATTTAGTTTTTTTTCACTGAGGACTTTTTCCTATTGTTAAATCTTTGTCTGCTCATGTCTTAAAACCAGTGCATTGCTACCCCTATTTCTGCATGGTGTTCCATTTAAAATTAGCTCTTTCAAAATTCAACAGTGGTCAAACCAGAATGTCATTTTCCTTCTGGAATACGGACAAGGTAATTTCTCTTCCCAAATATGAATGGAAAATAATTCATTATTTCTCTCTGATATTAACCTATATAAATTTTACAGCCTTCTCTTTTTTTCCTAAGAAGGCACAAACAGCAGTAATTTTAGCAGCCTGTGTTGCTTGGGTTTATTTTTCAGAAGGTCATTATTTAAAAAAAAAAAAAAAAAACCAAGTACACCAAACTCAAAAGATTTTGCAAAATAATGTACAATACAGATTTCAATAAAACTATCATACTGTAGGTTTTATATAATTTATCAGTTTTGCTAATGAGTTCTCCTTTTCCCAATATAACGTTGTGAAAGATGACCGCCATGTGTGTTGATCAATTTCCAACTTCGTTAAAAATTCTTTTGATCCTTTTTTTCTATCTTATCCTCTTTATCTTCATATCTTTAAACAACACACTCTTTTTTCTATTAATAGATATGTGGGATTCAGGAGTAGTTTTTTTCTTTTCTGCTTGCATTACAAAATGAAAATGAGTGCGTTCTCCTCCCCAAGTGCGGTTTATAATTTAATAACGACACAATTCTTGATCTTGTCAGTATTCTTACCACTGCAAGCATATTTTGAGGCCACCCATCCCAGGCACACCCCATTCATGCGGATACAGGAATTGACAGCGAGTCCCATTGCTGTCTGCCTCTAAGCACCGCATCATGTATAAGGAGAAATGCAAAATCCACCTTTTTGCCATACTTCTTGCTCCATGGAAGCTCTTCCTTTGGCTAGCTCAGAAAAAAATTATATTTTCACACAGAGTGCTTTAATACCTTCACCAATCTAATCACTGACTCTATATTTTTAGTAAATTGCCATGAAAAGCTGCCTTTCATTTACTATACAATGTGTATGAACATTTTCACAACCTAAACTAGAATAGAATTAACTTCTGGCTACAGCTTTTGTATACAAAAGCCTATGGATGCTGTGAGAGTCTAGGAGAAGGAATGATTTAAAGTAAATTTAATTTAAAGAGTACTGTCACCCAAATAACCGAAAATATATCCTCCTATTTGATTCCCTAAATTCAAATGAATCAATATCCCAATCGGGAAAGAAGTCTCTGATCTACAATTAAATTCTTGATGAGACTGACATTTGCAGTAATGGCTTAGACTTTTTCCTCCTCCATGCTACTCTGCGTTGCTTAAGGTGTTCAGAGAAAGCATGCTATTTAGGAACTGGAACTCATTTTTTAATTTGCATACTACACGTGTCCAGCCCGTTGAACTGCTGACTTAACTCCATCTTTTAAAGATAGAAGGAGACGGCACAAATGTGGAAAGGTCGAGTTATGCTAATAAGCACCATTTAGTCAGCTGCTTGACACTTATTGGACATGATAATCAAATTGCAGCCGAGCCAGTCAACTCTACCGTACAGTATGGCTTTTAAATCCACAATGTATGCAAAAATTCCTCCCAGGCCACTGTACCTTCGAACTGTATTCAGCTCAGAGGGGTGCTGACCCATGATGTGTGTGATGCTGAGGCAGCCCCAGAGGATGAAGGGAAGGGGCGCCAGGCTCCTCAGCAATGGCCGTGCTACAGGACAAAGGACGTGCCCGGCCGAGAGCGGTGATCCTATGCCGATTTGGGCAGGGTTTGGAGTGAAAGGAAGAAAGGAAGGGCTGGAAAAGAGTTTAAAAGGCAGGAGGGCATTAAATTTCAACAGTGAACGTAATGATATACCAGAGGAGAAAAGAGTATTCCCCGGTTGTCATAAAGCTATCTATACGGGGACAAGGTAGGGTTGGGTGAAAATGGGGACAGGGAAGATCTTTTCACTTATACTAGAGAATAACCCAACATTGTACCATGAAATTAGAAAATTAATGTCATTGGTCATTGGTATGATTTTTATAGTCTAAATTAAATTTGAGAAAATAGTGACAAATGAGGAAATTAATAATTCTGGCCAAACTTTCATATTAATTATAATCCACAGGAATACAAGGGGCATGAACCCATAGCTAGAGGATCCCAAAACTCGTAGCTGTCTTAGTACCCCCCCAAAAAATGTTTGTTTAGAATGAATTAACTTCAACAGAGCCAAGTTGTAAACTTCATATATACATATGCACACATTAGTACATATGAATATGTGTGTATGTTCCTATATATGTACAGGAATTCCTATGTATGTATATGTGTTTGTATATATTCCTATATATGTATAGGCTTCTTATATATGTATGAGCTAAGAGCATCTCTTGTGCAGTACCGTTTCAAAGCTATTTACATATGCCATGTTAAGTATAGCTGGTAATAACAAGTGACAGTAAGATCTAGATGGTAAATGATGCTGAACAGCAACTCCCCAGTGTGTCCAAACAGGGAGAAGTTAGGTGTTCCGACAAGGGCAGAACCTGTGAGAAATAGATGAGACTGAGAGGAACATACATAGGGCTTAGCAGGGAGTCAGGAGATCAAGTTACAGAAGGTGCTACGAAGCCAGGAGACTTTCTGATTTAGCAAATATTTCTGCTTCTAACTTATTTTTGCAAGCCTTTACCAAAAATGTTTCAATAATGGTTCCAACAATGTACTGGTTTTTAAAAACATTTCATGTTTAAATGACTGTGAGAATGTGGCATATTAAATTCCTCGCTTGAGAGTCAACATATGTGAGCAAAATAGAAAGGCTGTGCTATGGTCATTGAGAACTTACATAAAATACTTTCACTTATTGGAACCTATTAATATCTACTAGTTGACCAAAAAACTTTCTGGAACACTGTTCCGCATTATACAATTTTTAAAACCAGGTATGTTTTTCCATTCATTTGCTTATCCATTCTTTTCTGAGGCCATAGTATTTTTATGAGTCTTACTATCTGCCAGAGTAATCCTCTCCGCCATTGCTTTACTTCTTTGAAACATTTTAACTCTTTCTCATCTGTTTAGTTTTCGAAACTAATATTAGATGTTTTTTCAATTAAAACAACAATTTGAGTTTTTAAATAAACCTCATTAATACTTTAAAAAAGGAAGAACTGATGTATTTATTTGAATAAATTTACTCTTTAAGAATAGAGCATGTTTTTGTTTGTCTTTATCACCATTTACACAAAAGTACTCAGCTAATCTTTCACTTTTTCCTCATTTAGGAGTCATCTCATTTTTGGTGTTTTGAGATTAGCAAGATTTTTAGCCTCAGATAATAGAGTAAAATCAACAATAAAGCCCTACTGATTTTTTCCCATATTTATTCTATACTACCCTATATTATACTATAGTATCTGAACTATTGGGTTTTCAAAAATAATTTCCTAAATTAACATATTACCTGGAAAAAAGTAAATTTTGTGCTTTTATATTATTGACAGACCCTCTGTTCCTGCTTTGTAGCTAGTACTGGTTCAAAATATAAATATTAGTGGTAATAGCAGTCATTCTTATCCATTTTTGGTTTGTTTGTTTTTTTAAAGATTTATTTATTTATGCACACAAACTGGGGTGCAGGCCAGAGGCGTGGAGCGGCGAGAAGGTTCACCAGAGACAGAGTGGGGAGCAGAACAGGCAGATCAACGGAAATACACTGCTGAGGGGAGCAGCAGGGGAGGCAGGAGAGGTCTGCCATGCCATGTGGGAATCTCCCCGGCCAGGCATCGAACTCTCGTTGCCACTGCTGACAGCTCCACAGCGCAGTGCTTAACTGCTGCGCCACCAGGGAGGCCCAGTCTTATCCCATTTTTGATGTTAAATGGAATGACTATAGATTTTTACCATTAAATAAAATGTTGGCAATTGATTTTGACAATTTGAGATGGGAACTTAAATTGTCTTGTTAAAGAATTACTCATTCAGTCCTAGATAGCTTTATACAGAAGCAAAGGTTTCAGATTATCATGGACTTCATATTCATTTTCAATCATCACATTTTATCATTATTAAACATATGAAATAATTGGGTAAATAGCCTAAAAACAAACTGCCCTTACATTCCTGGCTAATACTAGCTACTGATGCTGGGTTGTGCTTAAGTGTATGGAGAAATATGATTTGCTGGGGTTTTTTAAATTTAAGATTCATTCACACACATTTCTAACAATTGTTCTGAAGTTTTCTTTAGCTATGGAGGAGAGGCCAGCAGGGTAAAGCTCTTTTCAGGGAATTTGTAGCAAAGTGATTGTACAACATTTTATATGCTTCAAAATAATCTATTGCTTTGCTACATAACATAAGAAATACGAGTTCTTTAAAGAGTTCTACAAACTAACCACACAAATATGTAACATAGGACTCTATAAGAATTTTTATGAATTCAAATATTTTTATCCCATAATTATCAATCAAGTTATGTTTTAATTTTCTTGTGCGTCAATTTTGGTAAGATTTAACTCACCATTAAAACCCATTTGTCGACTTCCTTGCATTTGTTAAAAAGAAGAATCCAAAACACGTATGGGTAAAAGAAGAGGAACTGGAATCAATAAGTTTGGGAAACATTAGACTGAATAAAGTTTAGTTGGCTTGTTTACTGCAGAACTTCTCAGAATTCTCTTTAGAAGAGAGTCCTTTGAATTTCTCAATTAAAAAAACATAGTAAGTTGGCAGTGATCCCCAGACCTATTTACTATGGAGCCTATTTTGCCTTGAATAACATGCAGATGGAACCCATGTTGAGAAATGCCAATTGACATGGTTTCCACCCGAGACAAGTAGGTAGGTGCAGACATACAGGTTTTACACAACAATTTTCTAAATATTGCTATAATATTCCAGTGAGCTTATCAGCATTTTTAAAGCAATCATTTTGTCTGGGTTTAAGTTTAAGTGCTCTTGTGACTTAATTTCTTTGTTCGCTCTGGTTGTTAGTTATGTAAAGGTCACCTCTGGTCAATCAACAGATCTTGAGAGTTCGACAAAAACAGAGTCATTTCCCTTTGACCCTGTACTCTGCTCAGTATTTGTCCCTTAAACACTATTTGAATATTTTATCTTTAGAAACGGGTAGAGTGCTGCTGACTACCATTTAGGAAAGAAATTCTGAATGAAGAGTAAGTCAGACATGACATCTGAGAGAGGAAGATTCTTAAGAAGACATGACCTTCATGAGGAAAAACAGACACATTTCTAACAAACAAAACTGTCCTTGTCCTATGGAACCATTCTTAGTGAAGAACTTAAAATGCTTGATCGGTGATAAAGTGAAGGTGTAACCGATTTTTCGTTTTTGGAAACTGGGAGTGGACCCACAGGCTGACATATCCTCAGACTCACACATACATTCATACTCACTCCTAAACTTGACTTAAGCAGAGCCAGAGAAAGCAATACCAGAGGAGAGAAAATAAAGTTCACCTCATTCTTAATTATTCACCCCAGACCCAGGGTATAAAATTCTGGGTTTCTTGTTTTTTTTTTGTGTGTGTGTGTTTTATTTTAATTGCTTTACAGTGCTGCAGAGGTGCAGGTTCCCCCGCTTCATATGTCTGTGACGATACCACATCAACCACCAAGGTACCCACAGTCCTCCACCACAGCGCACTGTGTCCCCTCACATTTTGCTCTATACCCTCTCCCTCCCCCTCTGGTAGATCTGCTGCTGAGCCAGTTTCAAAGATTCATCACTGTAGCCCAATCAATGGACAGCACTGCCACTCACCACCCCTAGCCCTTCCTCAAGGGGAGGGAGTGGCCTTTTGTTTTGTTTCTCTTTGTTCCACATAAAAGTGAAACCAGGTGTCATCTGTCTTTTCCTTTCTGATTTATTTCACTTCACATCTGCTCCTCCAGTTTCATCCCTGCTGTCGTAAATGGCAAGAATTCATCTGGTTTTAAAAATGTCATGTGGCCCTACCCCTGTAGCTCCCAAAGGCCCATCTTAAAGCTGAGTCATGTGTGCAGTTTATTTAACCTGCTCACTCACTGCAGAGTGTCACTGGCCAGGAAAGGCCATTTATCAGCCTGTCTGAGTGGCTTTCTAGCAGGCTTTTTAGACTTCAATAGACCAGATCGGCTGGGTCATGCAGGACCCAGAATGAGGAGGGACAGGCTGGCTCGGCACACAGGTGACCCGGCTCACAGTTTCACTCGGCCACTTACTGTGTCATTCCAGGCCACCTTCCTGTAGTTTCTTCATCTGTAAAATTGGGGATAGTAACAGTCCCACCCTATGGGCATGAGTAGGGTAAATGAAGTTATCAGGTTTTTCTGCCCTCCTGCCATTAGTATCAATGATAGCCCCCTGCGGTCCTACACGCAGCCTGAGGGCGGCACCTGCAGCAGGGTGGGGGTGTGTGAGTGGGCGCACCTGGGCCTGGGGGCTGAGCAGAGTGGGCAGAGAGCGACAAACAGAGCGTGGCGGCAGAGGGCCGACCGGTGGGTGCAGCAGAGAGAACGCGAGAGAATGCAGGAGAGCCCAGAGACAGTAAAGGTCCCTGGGAGCTGGGAGTCCCACCTCCTGCCCCCTCCCTCTACCCCCTTCCTTCCCTGCACCAGTTGCCTCTCTACAAACGCTGCAGAAAAAACTTAAAAGCCTAAAAAAGCCATCGACGGCTCCAGGACTCCTGCTCTGCCCGTCTTCCTGGACCATAGAGAATCTGCCCTGTGCCCTGCTGGCGCTACAGCACGTCACGTGAGCTTCTCAAGGGGTAATACCTGCAGACAGAAAACAGCGCCTGGCACAGCCACATACAGAAAACAGGATTTTTATTTTTTTTTTTTTGCTAATTCTCCTTGAATAATAAGGAAACCAAGGATTATTTCAAATGAATTATAATGTCAAAATACTTTTAAAAGAGGAGATTATCTTCTTCTTTATGTATGTGGGTTATTTTCTGAAAATTTTTTGCCCCTAGAATACAAATATAAAAATGATTTATTAACGATAACATATATAATTAGAATAAATGTATTCAAATAACAGAAACCATTAGTAAGCTTTCAGAAAAATGTCTCTGGCTTTCTAATTTGGGCAGTGAAGAGACTGAGACACACTCAAACCTTATTTTAACTTATTTGACATTAACCTCACTTATTTGAATTCAAGGTCAATAGCACAAATGCTGGGGGTGGGGATGAACCAATTTGCAAAGATATTATTACTATCAACCCCTTTCCTAACTGCGAACAATAGCACCAACACTGGCACCTCCTTAGGGTTGGAACTGAAGGAAAATGTGTCACCCAGCTAGAAATTATACAACACCCTATCATTTTTAATGTCAACTGTCTCGAATTCTGTATTTCACATAAGCCAAACAAGTAGCTAGAATTAAGTCAACCCTTAATGTTTCAATTAGTTTTTGTGCACAAATGCACACACAGAGTACCAAATTAGTAGCTATTAGTTGTGCCTTTCAATACACTCTAATACCTTCAATACCAAGACTTTTGTAAAAACAAAATAATCACGATTTAATACTCAGCATTGCTTCTCGAATAGTAATAGGAGCGTCGTTCCCATATTATCTTAAACAGTTACAGACAAAACTCTTTGTGAGTTCTTTACTCTTATTTTCTTTATACTTATTACTCTCTTTTATGTGTGTAATAAGTAAGTGATACCTAAAAATCATTTTTGAAATTTTAGTTTACTTTAAAAAAGCTACATTGAGAAAGCCAAAAAGTCTGAAAACATTTGATTAGGAGATGTATCTCCTTTCAAGATGTTTGGGGGCGGGGGTGGGGGGGAATGGATTTCAATTTCACTGATGTCCTCTTTTGCTAAGATCTAGCAATTCAACCTTCACCCTGAAATTTCTACATAAATTATCAGGTAGCAGCGTGTGAAGGATGGTGGTTTTAAGAAAATATTTTTGGGAGACTAAAATTCTTGGAATACTTATTTAGAACCCTATAGTCTGAGGAACTGAGTTATAATTCCTTCGTAAAGAAAAGAGCAGATATGTCTTAGCTGCCATACGAAAGCACTGTCACAATGAGAGAACTTTGAAAATCAATCGGTCCTAGACACAGTTTGTGGATTAATGGATCCAGGATACTCTGATTCCCTCTCAGAGTTGGCACATCCTACCTGCAGCTGCAACTCATAACCACCAGAGGGCAGACGTTTACACCTGTCCTTAATAGACGCTAAACTTGAGTCTGAGCAAGGGTGTCTCTTTGCCCTGATCTCCATTTTCTTCTTCAATTTAGCTTTATCAATCTGAGGATCAATACAAAAAGACTACATGTAAATATATGAAACATATCTTTTACTTTTCCAGGTGAAAACGACCACGAGAAAAATGGAAGGAAATGCGGAAATTCAGATGACCTCTTTTCAGGAGAGAGCTCTGGAACTAAAGCCAAACAGTCTACAAGTTGTTTCAAAGAGATAAGGAGAAAGCAAAAAATATGGTGAAAAGAAAAAGCAATTGAAGAAATTCTGTGCTGACAATAATGCTTTAAAATGTGTATATATATATATATAGAAAAGGATAAAGGGAACTGATAGAAAAAAATGATGCATTTGTTAGGGTGTAGGACTGCAAAGATCATAACAAATTTTATCAGCAAAGATCCTGGAAAATATTTTTAAAACACTGCCAAGCAATACCATGTGAAACCTTTCCCTCATGGACTTCAGAGCATAAGCAAACTCGATTCATTTCACAGAGCTGGCACTCACCCAGGGTTCCTCCACCAACCAACCATACCTTTCTACCTACTCCAGGTTGCCCGACAACATCCCTTAGAGCACACACTACATTTAGCAACAATAGCCACTCTTTTCATTAGTAGTCATACACCAAGTGTCTATACAGTCTTACAGTTCTAAAAGATGCTTTTGCTTAACTTATTTCAAATCCAGTTTCTTAGGAACACTGTCACCCAAAATTCATGGTGCTCCCAACAGAGTGATATTCCAGAAGACAGCAGTGAGAGAAGTTCACACAGATGAAGATGGTCTTTGGGCAGCAGAGAGAAGCAGCTTGTATGGTAAAGAGGGCACAGCCTCACCCATCCTCTGAACAAGCCCCTGACCTCTAAGTCACAGAGATCTGACACGCTGGCAATACGAACCACCTCACAGGATCATTCCCACAAAGGACAATAGTCTTTCACAAGATCAAAAGGAGATCCACTTCCCCTTGGACTCTCTTCTCCTAATCAAAGTCCTCCCCTTAATAGCTGCTATTTGTAGTTTTGAAAGCTTTCTAAATAACAATCACTACAGATCAACTGAATAGGTACAGTACCTGAAAAATTTGATTTTCCAAAATCTCCCCAGCTTTTAAAAATCCAAGTAATATCTCTTTTAGAAGACAAAGTCAGAGGGGTTGAAAACTATACTCCACCTTTAAAGTTTTGCCTTTGAGCTCAGGCTCAAAGGGCCTAGCTAGGCCTAGATAGGCCCTTCCCTAGAAGCTTCCCTTTTAAGGAACCACCTATGTGAATTAAGCTACTTAATTCACAGTCTCCAATGTGGTTCTAAACCCACAGCTGCTTGCCTTCATACCTCCCCACACACTGTCCACACTGAACACAGGCAAGTTAAAGAGGGTCTAAAATGCCTCTTTCTTTACCACATTGTGGCAGATAATAAATACAAAAACACAGTAATAGCACTGCAGCCAGTGAGAGGCAGAAAATGCAGCAATAGTCAGTCCCATGTGATCACTAAAGCAGGCAGCTGGTTTTCTTCAGTGCAGATTTGGGGGAGCAGATAACTCTAACAAAACAGTGATAGAGACTTTATTTAGAAATAAATACAAGCTAATAGCCCTGGTGAATGTAGATGCAAAATTTCTCAGAAAAATACTACCAAATCAATTTCAGCAGTACATTAAAATGATTATGCAACATGATCAAGTGGAATTTATCTCTGGGACATAAAGTAATTAATTTACAAACCACGTTAGTAGAATGAAAGATAAACATCATATAATCATCTCAGTATATGCAGAGAAAGCATTTCACAAACTTCAACATCTGTTCATAATAACAAAAAAAAAAAACAATAAATTGAGTGTAGAAGGAACATACCCTTAACAAGATAAAGGCCATATATGACAAGTCCACAGTTATTATCTCACTTGTGGTAAGAGGCTGAAAGCTGGTCATCTAAGATCAGGAATAAGATTAGGATGCCTATTCTTGCTACTCCTGTTCAACACAGAATGGAAATCCTAGCCAGAGCAATTAGGCATCAAAAAGAATTAAAAGGAATCCAATTGGAATGGAATAGGTTAAATTGCCTCTGTCTAAAGATTCTATGATCTCATATATAGAAAAAATAATAAAGTCTCTATCAAAACACTATCAGAATTCGTAAACAAATTCAGGAAAATTGCAGGATACAAAATCAACATATAGAAATCAATTGTTTTTATACACTAATGACAAACTACCTGAAAAAGAAATAAAACATTTCCTCATTCACAGTAACATCAAGAACAATAAAATGCTTAGGAATAAATTTATTCAAAGAGGTGAAAGATCTATACACTGAAAATTACAAGATTTGATGAAAGAACTCAAAACAAGACACAAATAAATGGAGAAATATCCTGTGTTCTTAGAGTGAAAGAATTAATATTGTTAAAATGTCCATAGCACACAGTCATCTATAGATTCAATGCAAACCCCATCAAAATTTAAATGACATTTTTCATAGAAATAAAAAAAATCCTAAAATGTACACACACACACACACACCCTAAATAGCCAAAACAATATTGAAGAACAAATCTGGGGGCATTACAATTTCTGATTTCAAAATATGTTGCAAAACTATAGTAATCAAAACAGTATGCAATGGCAAAAAATAGACACATACCAAAAGAACGGATCCTAGAGCCCAGAAATAACTTCCTCATACACGTAGTCAACTAATATTAGACAAAAGAGTCAAGAAAACCTAATGGGGAAAGAAAGTCTCTTCAAAAAGGGTGCTGGGAAAATTGGACATCCACTGCAACAGTGAAATTGGACCCCTATTTTATGCCACTCACAAGTATTAACTTGAAATGATTTAAGACTAACATGACATCTGAAACTATGAAACTCCTAGAAGAAAGTGTAGGGGGAAAGTTCCTTGACATTAATGTTGGCAACAATTGGATATAACACTTAAAGCACAAGCAACAAAAGCAAAAATAAACAAGTGGAACTACATCCAACAGATGCAGAAGACATTGTCAACAGAATGAAAAGCAACCTACCAAATAGGTCCTGCAAGAGAGGGGATGCCGTTAGCCATTCATGGCTAGAAAGATTTCCTCTAAGGGGGGAAAGGGGGCTAGAGCTTCAGCAAGTCTTGGAATGACGCAAGGGATTCAAAAGAGAACAAACTAAGCAACATGAGAAAATCTGTGTGGAAGAAAACACACACTTAAAATAACTTCAGTCAACAGCCAAGAAATCATCTGACCCTCTCTGGAAAGGGAAATTTTTATTCTAGAAACAAAAGATTTAATCACTTCCACCAATAGTGTGGGGGCAACCCTTTATTACCTATTGCATTTTTAAATGAGGCAATTTATAACTTAGGACAAATATATGTTTGTTTCTTTCACATAATTAATTAAAGGGAATAAATACTCTAGAGGACACAGAGGACCACAGCACACCTCACACAATGAAGTGATGTCAGTTGGGTACAGAAGTGCCTTCTTTTTGCAATCTGGAAATCCATTATGGCAACACTCGATCTACTTGGTTCCTTGGAAAATTGTGGCTTATCTGCAATCTCATTCTACTGATTAGAAAGCCTATAATTATATGATGAAAGTAGATGCATCATATGAACCACTTACTAGTTCTCAAAAAGCTGTTCCGTCTTTATGCAATATTGGCCTTGGATTTTATAAGTGCTAGATTCTTCTGCAATCTAAAAGGAGACAGATATTTCAGCAGAGAAGGTAAAAACTGTTTTCCCAGGTTTACAGGGACCCATGTGGCTGATGACACGTGGGAATATGGCCAGTCAGTCTCCCTGTCATGGATCAGTCTCGCTGGGATTTTCCAGACCCAAAACAACTAGTCACCCGGGGCAGGAGGCAATGCCACCATGTTTTGTTCTATTCATAACACTTGGGTAGAGCCTTTTATGTAAATATTGCCATATGTTCTTTTTCTTCCTTGCCCATACTGAAAAATAGGAAATAATCTTTGGTAAAAATAGTTATTTGTAGTTCATTTAGAAGTAATGAAAGGTGATCCTGAAGTTTTCTGGACTCATTCACTGGAAGACCAAGTGAAGCTGTTTCCCTAAGCTGGTGTCTGTCCTTCAGATGTACACAGATAAATGATGTCAGCCCCTGGAGAGTGTCTGAGAGCCCTTCTGAGTTGATTCCCAGGAAAACCCACTGGAGATTGATGGTTGACATGTGTTAGCTCCATTTTGCTAATGGGGAAAGGAAAATGCACAAAATCTTATTATACGATTCCCTTTCCTCTAGCCAGCAAGTGGTGAGAACAGAATGCATGTTTACTAGGTCCCCACCAGGGACCATTTTTTCAGCACCAGTTCCCATTCAATTATAGGGCTCCTTAGCACTCGTGACTAGATGACTGATTTCATCCCAACCACATAAGGTAATAACATGCGACTGTAAAACCACACCTCCAGAACAAAGAACGCTGCAAACACTAATTGCAATCCTGAAGAGTAAGCACACCTTTAAATAATACTTCTCAAACATCATTATATGTATTAAAATAAAGTTTGCATTAGCCCCACCCATTTTAACAAGTGGTTCCATGCTCTCCAGTCCAGATGAGTCTACGTCAGCATTTGTTTTGCTTTGGGAAGCCATCAAAAAAAAAAAAAAACACTTTAAAAACCCAACCAGTTTGCACATACAGGTAGTATGTCGCAATTTGATCAGAAAGGTGAGAATGGCTGAGGCTCCCTGGCTCTCCCTTCACCCTACCTACCTTGGCAATGACCTTGGCCAGATCCTATAGCTCTCCTGGGTCTGCCACTTGAAACCACTAACTTTAGAGCAATCTTTTAAGTTTACACATGAAAAAACTGAGAGCCACAGAGTAAGCAAGAGACAAAAGTTAATTACAAAGCAGAAGGAGAGGACAAATAATCTGATTCCTAATTCAGTGGCTGATAGCTGTGCCCCACCTTGACTTCACTCATGTAAGAGATTGTTAATGTTTTTATTATGATATAGGCTTCCTAGCTTCTCCTGTCTTCTTCCTCTGTACCATAAAAAAATAATAAAATACAAATTTCAAAAAGTGGACCTCCAGAATTTTTTTTCTGTCCTGGAAACAATACTAAATGTGTTTCCATGGCTATCCCAGCACACAGAACAACTTCATGTCCATACTTAGCACACAAGCCCATACTGGTAAGCTCCGTTTTCTGTCTACTTGATACTTTTAGTCAAAGGGCAAATGAACAATGAGTTTTGTCACTGGCAATAGTGGTACAACTGTGGATTGACTGAAAACAGGCATTCATTAATTCACAAACAACAACAAAATAAAACTACTGGAAAAATGCCAAAAAACTCTACTGAGTACTTAATAAGCAATATGGATGTTTCATAAGCAGATTTTCATAAATTTAACTGTGATTACAAAACATCCATATAATAATAAACATCACGCAAATCCAACTTCTTATGCATATAAAAAGTAACTCTTCTATATTATTGCACTAGCTTAACTTTTTCTTTTTCCCATTGAAAATAATAAAATGTAAAACTTTTTATATAGTTTCACATATCGGAAATTATGTTATTTTCATATTCATCTTTAAGATGGCCCTTGAAATGATAAAATTAAAATCAAATTTTACTAAAACTATATTCAATCTTTTTTGTACAATATAGTCCAAGTCTCAGGATTCAATATTCTCTCTATAGCTCTAAATCTTATCCAACAGAATTTGGAACTGGTAGACTCAGACTTGAAGTATTTGCTTCAAGCATTTTTTTCCCCCTTTGTTAAGTAACATTTCCCCATTTTAATATACTATATACAGATGTTGGTTAATAGTGATGCACACTTGAAACATGTTACAATTAAACATTAGTTCAATTAAATGTATGTTATAAAGAGTCTGTGCCCCATGGGAACAACGTGAAGATTTCTCAAAATATTAAAAAGATATGATCAAGCAATTCCATTCCTCAGTATCTACCAAAAAAATGCAAAAATCACTAATTCAAAGGGGGCACCTGCACACCTATGTTCACTGCAGCACTATTTAACCAAGTTATGGAAACGACCTAAGTGCCCCCAAACAGATGAGTGGACTAGGAAATGTGGTCTATACACAATGGAATACCACTCGCCTATAGAACAAGATAACCTCTGGCCTTTTTCGACAACATGGATGGAAATGGATGGGATTATGCTAAGTGGAAACAGTGAGAAAGAGAAAGACACAGACCCAGTGGTGTCACTTGCATGTATAATGTAAAAAATGAAGACCAAGGGTCAGAGAAAAACCAGACCAATAAATCCTAGAAACACAACAGCAGAATTGAGGCTACTGGAGCAGGCGGAGAAGGAGGGAGCGCAGAGCGGGGAGGGGCACAATGGGCTGGGGGAGGCTGTGTAGATGTTCTTACAGAGTATGATGCTCAACAACTCCCTCACAACCACCTTACTAACCCAGCATATTGTATCCCATCAATGCCTAGGTTTGGGTGTTCAGGGGCCTTCTCCAGCAGAGAGCGATGGCAGGACCCCACCAACTCACCGTGTGCCAGTCAGGACAGAGCGAAGAACTGCATTGGCAGGCTTAGGGACACAGTGAGGTGTGTCCACGCCAAGTCAGGCTTCCTCTCAGGGCTCTGACCTTCACATAGAGGCTATCACTGCATGTTCATCTGGGATACAGAGGTAGACACTTACAGGGCATGCTTTCAAATTTTTACTGCTCAGCTGCCACCCACTGCACCAGCTGGCTCCTCTGAAACCCCCAACCCACTGGTCTATGCAGGCCTCCCCTAAGCATGGCTGTTCTGGCCACTGTTCATTCCTCCCCTTCGTTGAGCAACCTGTCTCGATGAAAGCAATTAGGACAGGACCCATCCGCCAACCACTAGATAAAACGATTGCCAGGGCTTCTCTGGTGGCCTGGGGGTTGAGTCTCAGCACTATCACTGCTGTGGCGTGAGTTCGATCCCAGCCAGGGAGCTGACCCACATGGCGCAGCAGACCTCTCCTGTCTGCCCGCCACTCCCCTCGGCAGTATATTTCAGTAGATCTGCCTGTTCTGCTCCCCACTCTGTGTCTGGTGGGTCCTCTCACCCTCTGCACATCTGGCCTGCACCCCAATTCTTCCGTGCAAACAAACAAAAAAGATTGCCCCACGTGGGTGCCACAGACACCTTGATTTTGTTCTGAGACCTTATATGGACTGACTAAAAGCAGGAATGCCTGTTCAGGCCCTGGGAAGGGAGGCGATGAATGGTCTGTCTGAACAGCTTGGTCCCTGGCTCGGTGTCACTGAAATGCCACACTCCTCACTGAAGTCTACTGATAAGCCTGACAGTGCTGAGCAACGTTTATCAGCAGACTTTGTATCGGGGAACCCAAGGGGAAAGTTAGCACGTGGGGTGTCCTGTCAGCACAGAGGCTTAAACCATTAGTAGATCCACAGAGCTTAGACTATGGAGCCACACAAAAGCTAGGTAATGATTCCAGTCTAAACAAAATGCTATTTGGAGGGAACCAAAGAAATTAATCTTGCAGTTCGTTGGTTAGAAATTGACTTGTCTATTGTTTTACATATATTATTTTTGGGCCATTTGAGGCAGTTTATTCTTCAGGCTATTTGTACTAAAGTGTACCAAGAGAGATCTGGGGTACTACCATGATCCAACTAGGGATTTTTTAAATATAAAAACAAAAATCAAAACCCTCTCCAATTTCTCTGGAAAGCGCATCCCTGGAGGATAACTAAACACTACAGCGCCATGTGATCCTGAAAATGTAAAACTGAAAGAAAACAAGATGCCTATGGAAATCCTAATTCATGAGACAGATTTCAAAGAAGTTTGTTCATAGAAATTTAAATCCTTGACATTATAAAACCCAATGTAAAGTAAAATAATGCATCATTTTCATACAATTAAATGGATGCAACATGAACTGGAAAAAATTCAAGTTTTCTTTAGGGACCATCAAAAGCCCTAATATCTTCCAAATAGTCACAAGAGTTTAAGGCTAATGGAAAACATGTGTGAAAACATTTGATAAGTAGATTTTAGAGCTCAATAAAGGAGAAGTATACTAAATTCACCCTGAGTACACTTGCTGATGAGAAAAAGAGCTTTGGATCTAGTCCCCAGCCCATTTATTTTTAAAATATGAGAATCAAAATAGACTAAATTTGGTTGCTTTACTTATTCTTGCCCATCATGTGCTGGAAATGCCAGTGAGAAAGGGAATTCCTGTAAAGTGAAATTTCGGGAGAAATTCATGCAAGAACGTGAGAAAGCCACGAAATGAAGGAAAGAGAGACAACATAACTTGAATAACTACCAATTTAATAATCAATATGTAAATGTAATCATGGGGCAATCTTCCCAAGAAAGTCACTGGACTTCCCCTCATAGAAATACTGTTTGCACATCCAGGAAAAATGGTGACCTACGTACCATGTAGGTAACTTTCCCATTAAGAATAAGCTAGAGGGAAAAGTAGTGTTAGTAATAGAAAGTAGCGAAGAACATTAAAACCATCTTCAGAAATGTTAAGGAATTATTACTAGATGTCATGTGAATAGAACACAGTTGAAAAACTATGGACAGTGTGGTAGGTTAAAATAAAGGTTGCCCCAAAGAAGTCCATGTCTTATTCCCTGGAATCTGTGAATAACTTACATTATATGAAAAAGTGGAATTAAATTTGCAGCTGATGTTTAGATAGTGAGATTGCCCTGGTGGCCCCAACATAATCACAGAGTACTTCAAAGTGTTAGAGGAGGCAGAAGAGGTCAGAGTGATGAAGAGTGACAAGGGCTAGACTTATCTTTGCTGGATCTGAAGACAAAGGAAGGAGACCACAAACCAAGGAACATAGGTGCTTCTAGAAGTTGGAAAAGGAAAGGTAATATCTCCCGCCTGTAGGCTACAAAAAGGAGTGCAGTCTGACAATGCCTTGGTTTCAGCTTGGTGAGATGTGCCAGACTTCTGACCTCCAGCACTGTAAGATAATACATTTTTGTCAGCAACAGAAAACTAATACAGGAGCCTCTTAAGAAACTAGTGTACAGAGAGGGTTGGAGGGTAGCGGGGGATAGTGAATGGTATGGTGATAGTTGGAAACTAGACTTTTGGTGGTGATCATGACACAGTGTAGACAGAAGGCAAATTATAATACTGGGACCTGAACTTTATGTAATGTTACAAGCCAATGTTACTTCAATCAAAATGTAATTTAGAAAAAGAAAGTAGGGTAGGAATGGATAAGGAAAAGTCTGACAACAATAGAAAATATCCTTTCAAAAGCTCCTGATTTATAGGATCAAGGTCTGATAGCAAGTGAGTCTTGGAAAAGAAGCAGTATGTCCTTTGGAAAGACCCTTTGCACCTGAAATCAGCTACATTCAGAACAATTTAACAAAATGCCCAACAGCTTCTAAAATGAGTCTATGATTTGGGGCGGGTATGTTTATGCAAGGAAGTGGATGCTCATGTGTTAAAGGAGGCCAGGAACAGACATACCACAAAGCTGGATGGATGACTCAATGAAGAATGGATACATGAAACTGCTCATCCAAAACAGAACAAAAAAATGTACCCTACTAGCACAGCCCAAGAACTGCAATTTCTTTCCCACAACCCTTTTCTGGCAGACCAACCAATGAATAAGCAAGTAACTTAAACTGCTATCAAACAAACACTGGATGTATGAATGGAGGCACCAAGAGATTACAAACAGCTTCCACTCTATTCAGGACTTTGAATAGCCCATTCTTCATGCAGGATAGAAAGAAAAAGATATTCTTCTATATAAAAGAGAAATAATGTCATGCAAGATAAAGAAGGAAGGAAGAATACTGATAAGGCATTACAGAAAAAGGAAAATATTGGTGAGAAAGACACCCTATGCTTTCAAAATGCAAACGTGAAATGAAGTTGCGATGAAGAAATGGGAGTAAAATGAAAAATGAACTGTTAAGTGGCAGTTGATAAAGTATTCCTCCAAGGAAACAGAATCAGTTGGATACATTAAAATATTTATTAGAAGAGAAAAAATGAAACAGAAAATTTGACTAAATGAACGATGCAGAGGACAGAGAATGATTATTATGATCTAGTACAAGGATTGTTTTAAAGACGAGTCTAAAACAGAAAAGAATTAAGATGTAATTGTTAGATATATTTCTGAACTAAAAAAGATCTGACTATGGAAAACAAGTTATCATATATAAGGTGAGGTAACTGAAAAAAGACAATCCTTTTGATTCCTGAGGCATAAAATTAAGGTGCAAGAATAGAGAACACCACCAGAATCCAGGTGGAGAGAGTTAATCTCTTATTTCTTTTCTTCAACATTAAAAATCAAATGACCATGGGGTAATGTCTACTTTTTAGTTTTCAGGAGAAGGTCTGGATCTCATAATTGTATAAGCAGCCAGTTTGTAAAATGAGTCATTCACATACAAAAGCATTGAAAGGTCCATGAACTAGATTAATCTCACTCATAGAGGTGCTCTGACCTCATACACTGCCCCGAGTCCAGCCCTCTCATGGAATATCGTACCAGATGACTTCTTTTCAGGAGAGAGCTCTGGTATGAAAAACAGTCATTAAAACCACAAATTATTTCAGAGAGCTATCTTTCCATTCTTTTGTGTTTTCAATTTCTTTTAGCAATGACTTAGTTTTTGTTGACTAGGTCTTTCTTTCTTAGGTTTACTCTTAGCTAATACTTGTTGATGCTGCTGGAAATAGAATTGTTTTTCTTGATTTCTTTCTCTTCTAGTTCATTAATTACATAAGAAATGTAAGGGACTTTTGTGTATTGACTTTGTAGCCTGCCACTTTACTATACTGATTTATTTTTTCTAGTAGTTTTTAGAGGAGTCTGTAAGATTTTCTATGTATATTATCATGTCACCTGCAAATAGTGATAGTTTTACTTTCTCTTGCCTAATTGCTCGAGCTAGGAACAGTTGAACAGTTGTGCTGAGAGTGGACATCCTTGCCTTTTTCCTGATCTTAGATAAAAAGTTACCAGTGTGTCCTTTGAGTATGATGCTCATATGACTTTGGTAGATAAAGTCTTTATTATGTTGATGTATGTTCCTTTGATTACCATTTTACTAAGAATTTTTACTATGAGTGTATGCTGAATCTTGTATGCATCTACTGATAGATAATACTGGTCATGCTATTTTTGTATTTTCTTTTGTTGATGTAGTGAATTACATTGATTGATTTTTATATATTGAACCATCCTTGCATCCCTGGAATAAATCCTGCTTGGTCTTGATGTACAACGCTTTTAATGTATTGTCAAATTCAGTCTGTTAGGATTTTGTTGAGGATGTTTGCATCTGTGTTCACCAAGGATATCAGTTTATAGCTATCTTTTCTTGTGATATCCTTGTCTGCTTTTGGTATCAGAGTCATGTTGACCTAATAAAATGTATTGGAAGATTCCCTCTTGCTTAATTTTTTGGAAGAGTTTGAAAGGATAGCTATTAGTTACTCTTTGAATGCTTGGTAGAACTCACTAGTAAAACCATCTGGTCCTGGTTTTTTGTCTTTGAGAAAGACTTTTGACTACTATAAGTGATTTGAGGTAAAAGACTTTTGTTTGCTTCTTTCACATCCTCTGTGGTGCCTTACACTATACATGGCATAGGTAAAGAGTTCCAGGCCCCTCTAAATATGAATTAGATTAAATCCTCTCCATCCCATTTGAAGCTGTCACTTCAAGAATTTCTCCTCTTGCCAGAATCATCAAATTTGTGCACTACATTATTACCCAGCATATTTTCATGTTATTGCTCAAATCTTTAAACACACACACACACACACACACCCCTTCTCTTGCTCTTTATTCTACCGTCCAACTAGCAACTCCCTTATGTCTTTGTTTTAAAACAGTCATCCCTATTGCTGTTTCCAGTTCCTCTCCTTCCATTTCCCCCAAGGCACACCCAGCAGGCACTATCTCCTACTGAAGGAGGAATTTAGGAAATGGCTATAGGCAGTCAGTTAGGAACAGGGTGTCCCAAGCCCATTTATCAGTCTGAACATTTGGTGGGAACCAGAAGGCCTGACCCAAGCTCAGGTGCCCTAGGTCCATTTATAAGCCTGACTGGGGAACAATCACGGACCAGGAGGGTGCCCTACCAACTCAATTAAAGGTGGAATGTTCAGAACACCAAACACAATAGCACAATAACAATGAGGCAAAGCTGGTTCCAGAAGGCAGGCCAGGTAACATGGGAAGACTAAGTTGACCTCGGTAGCCTAGAAGACTCCACGGGCCCAGCCAATCAGAAAGAGACATAACATGGAGAAACCAACAGCCAAATCCCCATTCCTTGCCAACTGTATCCACATAAGCACCTGTTCTTGTACCCTTGGTGGCTACCAACTTGGGACTCCCCTCTGTTCAGAGAGATTTCCTGTTGTGCCTCTTGTCTACCTTTTCTGTAACTTTGGTCTCAATGTTGAATTCTTTCCTCGCTGAAGACAAGAATGAGAGAGGTCCTCAGACTTGGGGCCTGCTCCCCAAACCCTGATTCATCTCTTTCTCTACTCTTACCCTTCTGCAACTGACTCTCAACAAAGGATCCAGAGTTCTCTCCATCCATCCATCTCTCAGGACTCTTCATGGCTTCCATTCTACTCACAGTAAAATCCAGAGTCTCAAAATGGCCTCAAAGCCCCACAGAGTATGTCTGCCACCATTATTCTTCTAACCTCACAATCGATTACTCTCCCCTTTGCTCACTCCTCATTCATCATGTCTGTCTTGGCTGCTGTTTCAAAGCAGTCTGGGAAATCAAGCTTTTTAGCTGGGCACCTTGCCACCCCAAACAGGGAGGAAATGAACAGAAAGGCAAACAGCTGCATTGTATACAATGATTATCTTATTTTACAAATACAAAAGCAAAGAGTCAGAGAAAGCCACCCTATTCTCCCAGAAGTTCAGTAATTTCCTAGAAAGTAACTTAACCAGAAAATGACAAAATGTAATTCAAATGCAGGTCTAATTCACATCTCCTTATCTATGACATCAGGCAATCTCCTCCTTTTAATAGAAAATTGCTAGCCTTTGAAAGATTTTGAGCAGAAAATTTGTTCTCTCAAATTGCTTCACCCAAACCAGGCATCTAATAAATGTGCTTCATGATGATTAAAATTATGTGCTTGATGATGATTAAAATTATGTTTGCAGACATTGTCAGTTATTGATTGTGCTACCTGTACTAAAATGGGATCTTTAAAACTCAATTTAAGTGTTTTTCTGTTTCCGCTTTCAGTAGCCACTGGAGTAAAGTCTAACAAATACTTGTTTGCAATTAATAGAAACTTTAGTTCAGTTATTCTCAATCTAGGTTATACATTCTGCCCTTACACAGAGCTTTTAAAATAACAGATGCCTGAGTCTTTTTCTAAGATTCTAATCTAAGAGGCTTAGGGGGCCCAGGGACTGTGCAGTAAGAAACAGCTCCCTTTATTTTAACGTGAAGCCACTTGTAAAAGCATAGTTTTAGTTAAATAGTCGACAGCCCTAAGCTCCTATTCAGAGATGGCAAGATCTCCTCATGAGATGATGCCTACGACACTCTCCTGCCTCAATGCTCATCGCTTCCATCCTTACTCTGTATGCCCCAGCCTTAGCCAATAAGGCCTTCCCGGTCACCACTGGGAGGCTTCTTGTTTCCATCCCTGTGGCCAGTCATGCAGCTGTTTTAAATGCTTCTCTCTCCCTACTTCCCTTCGACAGGGCAACTATTTCTCCATCAAGAGTCGTCATACATGTCACTCTCCGGGGAGAGATCTCCCTTTGGGCACTCACTGTTGCAGAGACCGTTGAGGCCACGGGAGATTGTTGCTCCACTACCTTGTGAGAATTACATGATTTTATTGGAAGTATCTACCAATTTTACAGTCACCTTGCATCACGATGAACTCACATAACTGGCTCTACTTAATGGAATGTGGACATAAGTAACATGTCCCATTTCCATAAGAAATCCAAATGTAAGTATAGGATTCCTCCATGAATTCTTTTTTCCATGTTCAACTTGGGTAACCTTGCAGTGACCTTAAAAGCACCAGATTGTGGAGACATGAGTAGAAGCAGACCCAGTCCCTGAATGATTGCTTAGAGGAACGACAGCCAGGAGAGCTGAATGTTTTGGGTCATCCACGTTGGATGAAAGACACATAAATGGAAAACAAAGTTCTCAATGTATTAAAGGGTTAACCCTGTATTCCCATTAGGTGTTTGGCAAATTTGTAGATGTAGGTTTGGGAAGCTATCAATGATAGAGTAGGTTTTAACAGAATTGCTTATCTTGCTTTTCAACCTATGTGGAAACCATAAAACAATTTTAGAATCTGTAGGGTGTTTGCAAAGCTGCACATAGTGAATAATACTTACTCTTACTGGAAATGCTTAGCGTAGGAATCTTTGCTGTATTGCTCCAAAATTCTTTGCATTCTAGAAAGACTGGGAGGTCTCAGGAACTGTGTTACCCTCTGTTTCCACCACAAGGTGCAAGCTAATTGCCCACTCAGTCTTATCATGCTGCCTTTTCATTATTGAAGATTAAATTATTAAACATATGAATCTGACATCTTCATCTATATCACTGCATTCCTCTCTGGCTTTCAAACCTCACAGTCATTGCTCATTTTTATAACCAGGTCAGGAACATGCATGTCTGATTTAGCTGTATCAGAAACTGGAATTGTTCTTAACTTTAATCTGTACAACATGCCCTGATTTCTTCCAGTCATTCGTTAAAACTACACTTGGCTCTCTTTAGTCCTTGATTTCAAAGAAAGGACCTGTGAATTCTGAGTCTACATTTGGGATTAATAATGTATTTGCCAAACTGTCCTGACTTTGGTTCAAGTGGCTCAGCAATCCTGCATCGGCAAACCAAGCTAGCAAAGAGTCCAGCCACAGTTCTGGGGGGTGTTGGCTGGGTGTAAGCTGTCAGAGAGACTGGGAGATTTCCAGCTGGTTGTAAGGAAAATTTTGTTGAAAGATAGTGTTTGTGTCGTTAAGGGTGTCCCAAAGTCAGAGTCAGAAGATTTCCTTGTTAGGAATAAATGAAAATTCCAAGAGTCACAGAGAGAAAAAATGCCCCACAAAAAGATCTATGCCTTAGCAGATATTTAAGACAATATGTAGAAAACAAAAGGTATTGATTAAGCATGACGTGGAATGCCACACACAATCTAAGAAGCAGCCAAGTTGGGTGCAGCAAACTTGGGATCCCATCCCAGAGCTGGAATTCAGGTTCTGGTGACAATGGGAGGGTCTTGGGGCTTGTTTCACTTCCTGCCTCTGCAGACTGCGCCTAGGTCTCCTCTCACTGACCTTCCAGTGTGTCCGCCCCAGCAGAACAGCATGGGTGTGGACACAGAGACAATGCACATTCCTGGGACCTGCCACAAATGCAAATCTACTGAGTCAGATCTTTGGAACTGACGCTTCAGAACCTTGACTTATTTAATGTGATTTACAGGAAGGACTAAGAACCAGTGCCTGGGACCAATCCTAATGTAGGCAAGAATTAAGATTTAGGGGACAAAGACCAAGACTCTGGGACTAGCACGGAGTCATTCTTGTCAATATTCTCCCCTTGGAACCCCAAGTTTGATCAGTGGGTTACACTTGTTCATGGACTTACAGGTCCATCTTGAGCCCTGATTCAAATAATCAGAATTTTGTCTAATTCCTTCATGACTCCTTGCCCTTTGCTGCCTAAAACTCCCTTTCAGAAGGTCAGTTCTATGACCCCTGCCCAGAAAGGAAATCATATTTTCTTTAATGCATCTGGAGAACATAAATCAATATCCTCATTCTTTTTAATTATGCTGGACTGTTAGGCTGGACTTCTTTGAAGGTGACATCGTTCTGGGGTAGTTCATGTGGCTCAATAATCTTTGGGGCTAGCTATGTTCATGAAAGAAAACATGGATTTTGGCCCTCCCTGGTGGCGCAACAGGTTAAGCGCAGCGCTGTGGAGATGTCGGCGGCTGCGGCACGAGTTCGATGCCCGGCCGGGGAGATTCCCACATGGCGTGGCAGCCCTCTCCTACCTCGCCCACTGCCCCGCTCAGCAGTGTATTTTGGTCTATCTGCCTGTTCTGTTCCCCTATCTGTTTCTGGTGAATCCTCTCACTGCCCCACACCTCTGGCCTGCACCTCAGCTTGTATGCAAAAATAAAATAAATCTTGTATGCAGCTTGTATGCAAAAAAAAAAAAACATGGATTTTACCAATATTGCCAGCCATTTACTGAGCCCCAAATTGAAGCACTTGATATAGACTATTTCAGATGACCTCGCAGTGCTATTATTAAACTTATTTTATAAATAAAGAAGCAGAGATGCCAATGTTAGGTAATTTTTCTGAGAAGAAATCCGGACACTGAATATTGCCATGTGGCAGATGATTGAAGGAGCTGTAACTCTATTCCAAAAACATAAAAACTGCCAGGGCTCAGGGGCTGGCTGACTCTACAGTCTCACTGAAATATTCCTATGCATCCACAGACCTGTGCGCACATAGTAGGGCAAATCTGGAAATCAAAGCCACTGCCCTGGTAATGCACATTTAAAATATTGAAGCACAGGAATCTTTTCTTCAGCTGAATATTCCAGTGGAAATGCTGAGGCATTTTGGCAGTGGTAGGGAACCACCTGGACCTCGAGTTTGGGTTAACCCAAAAGGGTGACAGGAGAGGGGAAGATCCCCCTCTCAGGCTGGGGATGACACTCTAGAATTTCATTGTTCGCTGTCTGACCTGACTTTTATAAAGCTCACACTTACAGAGCTTTCCTTGTGTACCAGGCATTGTACATATAATGTCCCTTTTCTTCCTCAAAACTATCTTAGGACGCAGTTATTGTCAGCTTCCTATTACAGAAGGGGGGACAGAAGCACAGTGTGACCAGGTAACTAGGCAAGACCACAAGACTAACAAGTTGTAGAGCCAAGATATAAACCCAAGCAATTGGTGGGTTTTTTTTCTCCTTATCCATTTAATAAACTCAAATTTTCTACTGGAATGCATATAGACTGCAAGAAAGTTAATTACAGGGAGTCATCCTGACTAGTTAGCATAAACTTCTCATTTTATTAATAGTGAACCAAAAATTATACGCTCCAGGAATTAGAAAAGGTTTAGGAAAGTGGTGTGAAAATAACACAGTATTTAGAAGCAAATAACCTGAGTTTAAGTCCTACCTCTGCCACTTATTAACTGTGTCATTCATGCAGGTTAATTCATCTCTCAGAACCTCAACTCTCTCTTGTACAAAATGAGGATAAACATACCTATTTTTTTCAGGAAGATTTCAGGATTAAATAAGACAATGCATATAAGGCATTTAGTAGAGTTCCTTGTAAAGAGGAAGGAATCCAAGAGGGAATTGATACTATTACTGTTAGTCAATACTACTCCCTAATACTAATAGTAGTAATCTTACTGCTACTGTTACATCATTACCATCATCATCATCATCATCACCATCATCGTCATCATCATCACCATCATCATCATCATCACCATCATCACCATCATCACCACCATCACCACCATCACCACCATCATCATCACCATCATCACCATCATCACCACCATCATCACCATCATCATCATCATCACCACCATCATCACCATCATCATCACCATCATCATCATCATCATCACCATCACCACCATCATCATCACCATCATCGTCATCATCACCATCATCACCATCATCACCATCATCATCACCATCATCATCATCATCACCACCATCATCACCATCATCATCACCATCACCACCATCATCATCACCATCATCATCATCATCACCATCATCACCATCACCACCATCATCATCACCATCATCGTCATCATCACCATCATCACCATCATCACCATCATCACCACCATCATCATCACCATCATCACCATCATCACCACCATCATCACCATCATCACCACCATCATCACCATCATCACCATCATCATCACCATCACCACCATCATCATCACCATCATCGTCATCATCGTCATCATCACCATCATCACCATCATCACCATCATCACCACCATCATCACCATCATCATCACCATCATCACCATCATCATCACCATCATCACCATCATCACCACCATCATCATCACCATCATCACCATCATCACCATCATCATCATCACCACCATCAACATCATCCCCATCACTATCATCATCATGCAGGATCACACAGCATTCAATAAGCAGAAGCAAGCTTAAAATCTGGTTGTCTAAGTTACCATAATCACAGATTTTCATCCTTTTTATGGAAACATTAACCTGAGAAGGCATTTAATAAGGAGCCTGGGCATCCACTGGGTTATTTGCAATGTGGCCACAAAGTTGCCAGCGATTTGAGCAGTGGTCAGGCTTCCAACAGAGAAGTCCATGGAGACCCTCTCTTTTGTGAAACATTTTTGATGTAGGAAAGGACAAGAGACAACGCAGGCTGCTGTGGACATGCTGCCCATCACCGGCCAAAGGCTGCTGGCCGTGCACATGTCTAGTGCCATGGCAGAGCCGTCAAAGTGCAGCACCCTCCAAACATAACTGGAAATGGAAAATTTCTAGATACTGTTGAAAGAAAAGTTCTGGTTTCTTAGATGCGTGTCTGTTTTGCCTTAACAGACATGACAGAGAAAAGGGCCAGCTACGTTTGGCAAGTAAGAATAATTTTCCCTCTGGAAAAATAAAAAGAGAATCATTATAAATTTGCAAAATCTGCCCTAAATTTCCTGAGAGAAATTTAGAGTAGAGAGAAATTTAGAGTAGAATATTAGAATGCCCACACTAGCTCTTCAGAATACAGACTATCACCTCAAGTGTTTTTCTGGATAATTAAATTTGAGGTGTGGTTATTCAAATCTTCTTAAATGACTAAGTCCTCTCACTTCTGCCATGATCCCAGGCTCCCCACTATTTGTTTATGAGTTTACTTATAAATTTACTTATAAATGTGCAACTTGCTGAGACTATGAGATTGAGAGATATCACTTCTGTCTCAGATTGATTCCAGCCTAATGAGGGAATAAAATAAGAATGCTAATCATCAAGCAACAACTTGATAACCACATTAAAGGAATGAAAAGTAAAGAGAGTCCTCAGAGCCCAGTGTGTGTTTTGGGGGTGGGGGGGCGATTCCTCCTTGGAGTTCAGGGCAAAGGTCACAAGGAAGGTCGCAGCTGAGTTGAGCTTGAAAGGAAGGGAAGCAGGGCTGAAGGCGGAGGGAGAAGATGGCCTCATGGGCTCACAGATACAAGCAGAGCTTCAAAGTCATTCCAAGGAACAGACGCAAATACACTGTTGGCACAAAGAGACAAAAACAAGCCACTCCTCAAGAGAATGACTGGCACCCACTAACATACCAAACATGAGTGAGACATGGAGATGCCAGTCTCCAACTCTGGTACCAGAGGTGCCCGGGAACCAAGTCCTCCAACATCATTAGCTGGGACACCTGCATTTTTCTGATCTGTGAGGGGCCCTAATGGCACTTCTTTCAAAAATGTGTCACGATGATTCAACCGATTACACGTGATGTAAAGTGATGCTGAGTGAACCCCCCTGTTACCTTTAGGTCAGGCTAACATACCCAGGTTTTCCTAACACGAGCGATCCATGGGAACTGCACATCTTTGTTACACTGATGCTGGGCTTGGGCAAAGTCAGCACCTGTCAGTCCAAGCAATCAAGCTAGAGGCAGGAGAGTTCTTGCAAAGAACAGAGCATTCCCAAGAATTCCAGAAATGCTCCCGTCTTCTCTATCGCATTCCTCGAAGCACAGACTAATTTAAACAAACAGTTGAAGCACTCCACATCAGAAATGTACACACAGGGACAAAGGCCAAAAGAAAATTCCATTGAAAAATATCTCTCGTGAGGAAATGAGCCCCCCATTCCACAGGAAATGTGGCTGGGAACATATTCTGCGCCTCAGTCTCGCAGGTTAGACTTGCATTCTACTCTGCAATCCCTGCAGACGGTCCTTTCAAGGGCAACCGTACCTGAAGCCACTGACTCCTATCAGCCTGAATAGAATTGATTGTTCATTTCATGGTCGGATATGTGCACTTTTAGGATGGGACATCACCCTCCTGGCTTTAATCAAAGAAAACTAGAGAACAGTGAACTGTGTCATATTTTAGCCCAATTGCCCAAAATTTAAAGGTAAATATCAACCCACAACTGAGATTCTAGGAAGGGGCAGATGGGACATCTCTCTTCTCACAGTAACTCCACCCCTTGGCTCTCGTGCCTGCGTGTTCTGAAACTATCAATGCCTGAGAGCGGAGCCTCCCCAAAACGTGACGAACAACAATCTGAGTACTGGTTGGTCTTGTGTGGTTTTGATGTTACACTATGGCACTACATAAGTTCATAATCCAGAGTCTGAGATATGCAATGATTACTTTGGCATGTAACAATTTCCCCTGAGCACAAAAACACAAGAATTTATGCTATAAAAATGCATTATCAGTTAGACCTGACTCACTGCTGGCCAGCAAGGGAGAAAAGGTAAGCGGGGCATCTCTGAATGGGTTGGTAATTAGATACAAGTTATTGATACAGACCTTAAATAAAATCAAGGTGAAACTAAAGTATACCTAAAAGAAAGATAATGGATATTTAAAACTCTTTTCTTTCATATTTTGTTTCACTTATCTGTGAGATAGGGAAAATGCAGAAAGTATTTAAAGTGGGAGATATTCTCTAATTCACTTAGCCTAATCAAAATCACAGCAAAAGGAGGGGGTGCTTGACTATGACAGTACGGCACAGAAGCAAGAGCTGGCACATCAACAACGTTTCTGAGATTGGACAATTTCTACAAAGAACTTGCAAGCTGAAATACATCCACGATCACTTCCTGAAATGCTATTTCTACTAGTTTTGATATTATAACTTTAGTTGAAAAGAGCAGGCAGCACACAATCGGAGTACTGTGACAGTCAAATTCTAATTTTGGCTCTAGTTTTTTTTTTTTGTAATCTGCAATAAATTGATGTTTACATCACGAAATGCATGCCAACAGTAATAGGCCTACAGTTAATACCTGTAAAAATCAAGTCATAAACTACTTCTTACATTTCTTCGCTTGTTTATTGTACAGCTCTTCAGGAGCATCTCTGGGAAGTGTCCAGCAGTAGTCAGCCAGCAGGATTTTGTAAGCCTCGACCAGAGCTGGGTGCTGGATAGTCTTCTCGCCATCTGCTACATTTTGTCTGCGAGTCCACTCCTTCCGCAAGCAGTGCAGTTCACTTGCTCGGCTATCCCACTCCCATAAGAAACACATGTTTTGCAGTCCCATTAAAAGGGCAACTAGTTTCAAATCACCACAGATGTGCCAGTTGTACTTGTTATAATCAATGGAATTCAGTAGCTGCTTTAAGTTATCATATTTCTCTTTCATGTGGAGAGCATGCGCTACTGGAATAGATGGAAGGCGATTTCCATTGTGCAAAAGCACAGCCTTAAGACTCAGTTTTGAAGTGTCTAGAAATAGTCTCCATTCTTGTGGGTCAGGAGTGATTTCTAAGGCATTCATGAGGCCCTCAATATCGGAACAGAATACCAGAGTACTTTCCTTTCTGAGAAGACTCCAACTGCTGGTGATGCTTTCAATATAAAGTAATTGTGACATCTTCTTCTAGAAGATTCCATTGTTGGAGTCTTGATCCTAGCAATTCTGCCTTGTTCTTGGATAAGTCCATCACGAAACAGGTCATTTAGTTCTTCCTGTGTTAGTCTGTGTGGGGTTGATGATGCACCACAGTGAAAATCTGGATCACTGCATGCTGATGAAAGAGGAGAAGAACAGATCAGTTCACCATTGTCCTCATCAGATGAATCAAGAGAATATTCTGCTGGAGGTTCTGGAATAGGAAGTCCCTCCCTATGTGGAACTGGTCTCAATGTAGACAGAATGTTTGGGTAGACTATTCTTGACTTCTTTTGCTTTGCTATTCCACCAGAAAGAGGAGGAACAAAGCAGAAGTAACAGTCTTTTATGTGGTTGCTTGGCTCTCTGCACACCATGGGGACTGCAAACGGCATTGATGGTCTTTTGCCATTTAACCACTGTGAAAGCTGTGTTGTACACGTAGCACAGCATATACGTGGGGCCCAAGGCTTGTCGTGGTCACCAACCTTGCATCCGAAGTAAAGATGATAAGTCTTCTTCACTTGAGAAGGGATATTTTTCTTCCGGTTGGCAAATGTCACTTCCCCACAAATATAACAGAAATTGTCCATGCTATTCACTCACTTTCGAAGCATTACTGTTCTGTATTGTGCCTAAATGGATAAAATATTAACAGTTCTATGGAGCAGTAGCTTCAACTGTCTCCCACAAAGTCTGAAGTATTTTCAATGCTCAACCTTTCTGACAGGGCTTTATCTAGTGCACTGCTGACGTCAGCTTACTTCAGCAGCCGCCTGGCAGTAGTATTGCATTGCATCAGAAAATGATGCAGTCAACTCTGGATGACCTGTGCATGATGATATTATGCAATGTGATGCAATGTTACATCATTCTAGGCTGATTTAGGACGTTGTTGCAGTCCTACTGGGTAAATTTACACAGTGAAACATAAAAATGAATTATATGAAATATCTTCAAAATGAGAGCTAATAAAAAATTTTCAGGGTTATATTCATGTTCAACACAGCAAGATACTACAGATTAGGGCCTTTTTAAGTCAGTAACGATCACTGTTGACCAGTGTTATAATAGTTAGTTATCACAGTAATGAACTCAGACACATTCATACATATTGATTCCTTCTTGTTGCACCAAACTCACATATTCAAAAAGTTCATGCAAACATTTAAATATTTGGTTTTCCTGCTTAGAAATGGACAGATGATGTTTGAGACTGATGCCTCTGAACACAAGTTTTTCTTTTGGTGATCCAATGTGCTTAGACAAATCATAGAGTTGAATAAGAGCGCTTCCTAGTCTATATGTTATAAAAAACCAAAAGAGTTATTCAAGAGTTATTCACAGTTTAAAGTGATAATATGCTAAGATCCATATTAAGGCAAGAGTGGGTAGACATTCACCAATTCTATTTTCTTTTCCTCAAAAGAAGTGATGAAAATTTTCATTGTTCGCTATAGTTGGATTAAGTTCAAGTGACTGGATTTTGGTCAATGACATGTAGAGTGAAGCAATATAGCACTTTCACGCCTGTTTTATAGAGTCCACTGCACAGCCATCCATGATGCAACCACAGAGACCATGTGCTGTGAATGGGCAGCATCCTGAAATGAAGGAAGCAACTTCAACTGCATTGATCGGTAATTTGAGTAAAAAAATCTTTTATTTACTGAATCCCTGAGATTCCAGAGCTTGTTTTCTACTGTACCATATGCAGCTGATATCACAAGTTGGAAACACTTGATCTACATTATGCAGCAGGAAAACAGGTTGTACAACTGTGGTCTATGATGACTTGACAGACAATGACTTGAGCCTACGAAGTCAGAAGCTCTTGAGTAAGAAGGTGGAAAACAATCAGATAACTTGTGCATGCTGGCTAGTGTGGACTGCATTGGGCAAGATACATATAAAGGCGATAAACTCAGCAAAGAATTGACTGGTTTGGAACATTCTAAAATACAAATTTATCTCAGCAGTCATGCTTCGTTGAAATAGCAGTATTCCAAGTTTCCACAGGGCCATTATATCTTTAATATTAACCATTAACTGCCTACCTTTAATCCACTAATCAAACATTAGCAGCTGCTCTATTTTTAAACCAGGCCTATTCATATTGGAGCAGAGAGAGACAGCAAGGGGTGGGGAGGAAGAAAGGAATTAGTGTACCATTACTCCAGGATTTCAGAAATCCTTTATGAGTTAGTGGTTTTAGAGACTGTTTATGCTCAGCTAGCAATACAGGGTTGTTGGATTTTTTGTTTGTTTTTGGTTTTTTTTTTTTTTTTTTTTTTTTTTTAGCATTATGGCCTCTCCTAAATTTCACAGAATACTTTGGAAATGCTAGTGAGTTTTCATATCTAAAAAGATTTTTTTCAAAGACTTATCTTACAATTTTGTACTTAAGTAAGAAAGCATGTATATGTGCTTAATATATCTCCAAACACAATATTCAGATTCCCTTGAAAGACCCACTCTAGATCTGCAGTGGAGGGACTTGGAGAGAGGGATCTGGCATTCATTTGAACAAGCTGAACTTAATTTTCTACTTTGGGAGGCAACTCATGATAGTCATTATTTAACATCATTCCACTTAGGCCTCAAAAATCTCCTTAAAAGAAAACTTATGGGGAAATCATTTGCCTCCCATTGTACCAAAGTTCTAAAAAGATGCCCTTGGACTCAGTGTCCAGTAGAGCTTCTTTCTTCTCTGAGAGGAACAGCTTTGGTCACCAGCTGGACCACATGAAAAGTGCTAAGAATCTGACTGGGCAGAGCCAAACAAACCCTGTTGATGCCACCTGGCAATACTAGAAACTGGGAAGGGGTAGAAATTGTCATGGGTCCATTTTCAAAAGACTACCAAGCCAGAAAAATCTTAATGCATTAACAGGGTAGAGGTCTACTGAAATGAGTCAGGAGATACGGACTCTAAGTGGATTCTTCCTTTGGCTAGTTATGTGACTTTTGAGACAAGTCACCTTTCATTTTGGACTTTAGCCTCTTCTTCTAGAAGATGAAGAAGATGGGCTTCATTATGGATTGCCAACTCCAGTACCTACAAGGATCCTGCAGGTTCTCTAAAGAAGAGGCCCAAGCAGAGGGGACCCTGGCTAAGGGAAGAACACGGCTAAGGATGAAGTGAAAAATGTCTGCCCGTCCAAAGGCTGAACTGCTATTCAACTCCCATTGATTAATAACATGCAGAAGTGCAGAATCACAGTTGCCAAAATTTCATTTTTTCCAGAGAATTTAGAAATTGGAGACGGGTATGGAAAATCTCTCCATTATAAATGTTCACACCTAATTTAATTTTGTAAGCACATTGTTGCTTGTTGCCCAAACAAAAATTATCTGCTGGAGTCGTCCAGCCTGAGGACCACCCCTGCCTTCCAGGCTGTCAAGATAACTATCTCTTCATTAAATGAGGTCTAAGTCCCCTATCATTTTTGAATGTAAATTTAAACTAATTGTCTGATAAATGACATTTGGTTCCTCCACCTTTAATCCAATTTCCCTTGGGGGGGGGGGCGAACTCTCATCACTCTGGCTTCTTCTCCCACCCCACTGGAACTCTGTTCCCCCTTGTGCCCATGAATCCCTGATCACAAACTCAAAAGGCAATTGCCTGGTCTTTTTCTTTACCAATGTGTCCCAACTCAAACTGTTATAACAACACCTCTTCTTGAATTCCAGCCTCTTCTGGGTTTTCCATATGTTTCCAATCACCTTGTCCCAGATTCCTCTGTTGCCTCCTCTTTTCCTTCCAATTCCTAAGTGTGGGTGTTCCCAGGGACTCTATCCTCAGCACTCTACTAAGGTCTTTAAGTTCTTTTAAGATCTCATCTGTAACTTCAGCTTCAAACATCACTAGATTTACTAAAATGTGCAATCCTCTCTCCTGTGAGATCCAGCTCTCCATTTCCAAGGCATTTGAATATTTCTGCTTGTACTATGTTGCCCATCCCTTAAGTTTGACAAGCTTCAAGCTTATTGTTTTATTTTCCCTTATATTCTTCTGCCACTAAAGAGCTCTTACTCCAATGACAGTGTCTCCAAGTTAAAATCTTAGTTAACTTGTATGTGTAATGCAGGACACCTAAAGTACCTCTTAGTCACTTCCACCATTCAATGATTAATTCATATTATTGGAAGCAATCATTTCTTCCTTTCTAAGGCAGCCTCCCCTTAGCAGTTCAAGGTAAGACACACTTCTTGCATCCTCCTGTATTAAGTACTACCATCAGGTTATCACTTGCATCATGTTCTATCCTCATTTCCATTGTCCCACAGGATAAATGCCAATGCCCTTTATTCTGAGTCCACTCTTTGTGGAGCACTGTGGGTGGTTTGATGGTGGGAGAGTTACCTGACCCAATTAAGGGGAGAAATACTATATTGTTGAAATATTAACAAAGATGTGAAACAATGGGACTTCATTAGTAAAAAAAAACAATAATTAAAAATAAATAAGTAAAGGACAAAAAAAATCCACTGTTTGGCCCCTAGCCATCTTCCCCATCATTTCAATACAGAAGACACAAAGAACCCATTACATGCTAACCTCAGTAGACCCACCAAACAGAAAATAGGGAAGTAACACCTGAGACAAAAAAATGTAACTTAAGCAAAACATAATTAGGAAGACCTAGAATAATTAAAAAGACATGACAAACAAACAAACACCCAAAGCCATAACAAAATAGCAACTGAGGACTTACAGTGCAATAATCACCCTAAATATAAGTAGCCTGGAATCACCAGTCAAAAGATGTAGAGTCACAGAACAGATTTCAAAACTAAGTCCAACTTCTGCCATTTACAAGAAATTCATCTTATCAACAAAGAAAAGCACAGACCTAAAGTTAAAGGTTAGAAGACAGTTAAATAAGCAAATGACATCTAAAAAAGCTCTCATAATTCAACAATAATAAAACAAATAACCCAACAAACAAGTGGACAGAATATTTGAACAGACAATTCACCAAAGAGGATAGTTAGAAATCCAAAAGACAAAAAATATGTTCAACTTTGCTTCTCACAAGAGATACAGATTAAAACTACAGCGAGCTATTACCTCACACCCATGAGAACTGCACATATTTAAAATATCCCCAGCAACAAGTGTTGGAGAAGATAAAGAGAAAAAGGAACCCCATTGCCTTATTGGTGGGCATATGAACTAGTAAAACCATTATGGAAAGCAATCTGGATTGACCTTAAGAAACTAAAGACGAAAACACTTCGCAAAGCCACTGCTGGATATGTATTCACAGAGTATGAAGCCAACCAAAAAAACATATTTTACACTATTCATAGCAGTACTATTTACAAAAGTTAGGACATAGAAGTAGTCTAAATCTCCCTTAATGGATTATTGGATCAAGAAGATGTAGTACATCAACACTAAGGAGTATTAAATAGCCATAAGAAAGGATGAAACACAGCTATTTCCAATGAAATGGCAGGAATGTTTTTTTTTTTAAATTTATACATACAAGCTGGGGTACAGGCCAGAGGCATGGGGCGGCGAGAGGGTTCACCAGAGACAGAGTGGGGAGCAGAACAGGCAGATCAGAAGTACACTGCTGAGGGGAGCAGCGGGCGAGGCATGAGAGGTCTGCCGCACCATGTGGGATTCTCCCCGGCCGGGGGTCGAACTCGCGTCGCCGCTGCCGACAGCTCCACAGTGCAGCGCTCAACCGCTGCGCCACCGGGGAGGTCCAAAATGGCAGGAATTTGAGGGAATTGTGTGTGGCAAAGTCAGTCAGAAAAATAAACAAATATTGCACATTTACATAGCAAACAATTCCATAATGTAAAAACACTTACAAAAATGAGTGGATATTAATAAACATCCAGAGGGTTAAGCTTAAGTGGGATGGAGGGAGGAAAAAGGACAAGGGAACACAGAGGATGGTGGGGGGAAACAATAAAAAGATGATTTGCAATTATTAAAAAAGAAAAAAAAGAGGCAATGAATGTAGGTAATATCCTGCACTACACACACAAAAAGTAATTCTTGTCATAACTTCTAAGTCCCAATCCTCATAATCCAGGAACTCACTTTCCCAATGATCTTTAAAAAAATAATGTTTCTGAACAACGAGAATATTTATCATGAAAATAACACAAAACACATTTCCATTTGATGAATATTTACAAGGGCTTATAACACTCACTAAATATACAAAAGATAAAATATTTAGCAAGATGTGGTTTAGCCTTGGCCCTAAAGAGAAAGAGTATGTTTCATTTAATTTTACAAGAACCTTGGCTTAAGTTAGTCTCACAAATTAGATAATCTCATAATATGGAACATAAGGACTCACAATAGCATGATTTCAAATTAGATTTGTCCTTGAAAGTGGGACAAGACCATTTTGTTTTCAAGGGTCCATCAGAAGTGTAAGTTTTATAGTTTATACTTCTTATATTAAAAATATATTATTCAGGGGCCTCCCTGGTGGCGCAGCGGTTAAGCGCTGCGCTGTGGAGCTGTCGGCAGCAGCAATGCGAGTTCGACGCCCAGCCGGGGAGAATCCCACATGGCGCGGCAGACCTCTCCTGCCTCGCCCGTTGCTCCCCTCAGCAGTGGATTTCTGATCTGCCTGTTCTGCTCCTCACTCTGTCTCTGGTGAAGCCTCTCACCACTCCACACCTCTGGCCTGTACCCCAGCTGCATGTATAAGTAAATAAATCTTTAAAAAATATATATATATATATATTATTCATATATATTAGCAATAGCTATTCCACAATTCTCTATAGATTCTATAGCTTAAATAACAAATACCTCCTTGCGACATTATAGTTTTATTTATTTATTCAACAAAAATATACTGGTGATAAGTCATGCTAGAGATTCAAATTAGAAAAGGCATGGTTCCTATTTTCAAAAAATGTACTATATTTTTGAGGGAAACCTGAGGCTATACCATATAATCATTGTTAACCTGGAGGCATAGTCAATAAGAACAATACCACAATAGAAAGATGGACTAACAAGTGATGGATATGATAAACTAATAAGAACACAAAGGAAGAATGCTTAACTCAAGGCAAACAGGAGGCTGGACATATCATGCCTTGAGACCTATATTTTATTGTAAACTAGCAAGTTACAGCTTGACAGATGTGGCCAGACTTCTTCACAAATTACAAACACAGAAAGACTTAAGTGCTAAGAATAAGGGTTAAAATGGTAAATCTACCAATCCTAATGACTCAGCTCAAAGAACATTGAAAGTACTTATTAAAGTGAATAAGCAATTTCAACAGTGGGAAATAGATGACATGATACAAAGCACAATATAAATATATCAAAGAATAATTTTATACCATTAAATAACAAATGAAAATTTCACTTTAAAACAGACAGAAATGCTAAATGTGTAACAGCAGAAATAATCATAGGGGATTATAAGAAGTCAAATGCAACAAATCCAGGATTTATTTGGAACACTAAACAAAACCAAAATTTCTTAGACATTAAAGACAGCATACATCTCAAGTGACTAAAATTTAGAAACCTTTGAGAAAAACTGGAATTTTTTTAAAAAATCATCTCACTGAAGCATGTTGTGCTGAGAAGCACCACAAAGGAAATAGAAGATTTGTATATTTATGAGCCAAGCCAAACTAGCCATGCGGTCCCCTCAGAATTCAACAAGTTAATTCCTGAGGGTCTACACAAAAGCATACACTATATGAACCAGAAAAGTGTTTTCAGCTTAAACTGTCAAACAAATCTGTCCTGAAATGACTTCTAATTTCTCTTCATTTATCGGAACTAGAAGATAAAATCTCCCAACTCTGCTTTGGAAAAAAATATGAAAAATATTGAATTCTTTAGTATTTTGTCATTATCTCTAAGTTTTAACACTTACTAAAATGATGTTTTAGAAAGAAATTAAAATTTACCGTTTCTCTTCCAAGACTATATCTTAATGTAAAGTTCCCAGAAGCGATGATCTTTAGCAAAATGTAGCCAAACAGAAGCCAAAATGGAGGGCTTCACTAAAACCCCTATCAAGTGTAATTTCCATGTTTTCTTTGCACAAAAAATGAAGTAATTCTCCAAACCAAGACCTCAGTCAAAGAAATGAGCACCTCCTGTCATCATGGGTGCTCAAAACCTAGAAGACAGTCCCAGCATCTTTCTGGATCATATCTGATGACAAACTTAGCGGGCTCAAGGTGAAAGCAAAGACTGGGATGGTAGACCAGAAGACTGATTGAAACCAGTCTTTCTTTTAACAAATTATCATTCATACATTCTATTAGGCATTCTTCTAGCTATTGGGGGTACATCAGTGAACAAAACCAAGATGCCTACATTTGATGGTGCCTACATCAATGACAAGGAAAATGGCCATAAGGTCTGTATCAAGCCCAACATGAAAGGGTACTGAGATTTACATGTCTCAGCAGTGGGGTAGATTGCCATCCCCAGTGTTCCTTACATAATGTTTAAACCTAGAGCTTAACTCTAGAGCAATATAAAACTGGGCCCATAATTCAGTAATGATAACCAGTAAATGAGCAGCAAAGAACCAAAGAGTCTTCAGCTTTAAAAGAAAACAACATATCCCAGTTTTGCCTTTGGCACACTCAACATGTGAATTTTCCTCTGATTCCATTGTAACCATTAAAAATAACCTAATTACAACAATTAGAAATGAAAATCAAGAAGTTCTTGGGACATATTGAATGTGCAGAAAATACTTAAGCTCATGAACTGAAGGCATGTTGTTAACAAGATTATATGACACTGTAACTTACAGAAAACATTTCAAAGAAAAACTCATGGATAAATATTTTGCATGAACATTCAACAAAAAAGAGTTTCAACTCAATTCAGAAAGTTGCTATGAAGGCTTTAGAGCATTGGCCAAATCTCTTCCTGTGGCTTTGCAACCTTCACTGTGTCCAGCAGAGTACCTGGCACATTCAGTACAGAAGAGCTGCCTCTGGGCAAATTTGGTTTTATTGATCTGAACCTTCAAATTCAGCACTACTCTGTAGATCTCACTCACCGAGAGAGCGTTAGAGTGAATGAGAAAACTTCTATCTCCTTCATGATTCTAGAAAGATAAGGTCAGGTGACTTTGAGTAAAGCTATTAAGAATTTTCTACTTTGTGCATAAAAAGATAAGAAATTGTGTCCTGAAGGAAGAATCTACTTTAAGTCAGGTATTCTAGAGCCTTCACTTGCTTGTCTCAACTTTTTACACACTCAGAATACGGTAAATTAAGTTGGATTATTGGAGTGTGCAAAAACGCAAAACTTCCTTTCCCTGGAATGGGATTGAACCAAAAGAAAGTTTCCAACATGGAGGAGTTTGGAAATAGGACACTGATCTTTTGCATCGGATAGAATAGTTGTCCCTAAATCTATGACTGCAGAGTCTGTGTGTTACCACACAATTTAGCACCTTAGTCAAAGTGCTGGAACTCTGCCCTCAGTGGCAGCCATTCCAGGCCCTTAACCCTACTTAAGTTTCATTTCAAAGTCAACCAATTGTTTTTCTCTTTTGTTCAGCCAAATTTCACATTGTTTGAAGACAGGCCAAGGATAGGTTGGGTAGTTTTGTTTCCATTGGAAAAAAACCTGTTCTTTCTTTCTTACTAGTTTAACTTGTAAACTGTCTATAAAAATTACTAAATATACATTAATGTTAATCTAATTGATTAATGAAATAATACTGACTCAGCTCACATTAGCATTGCCATTGTGTCTGCCTGTTATTTTTTACATAATAGAGAAAATGCATGTCGTACTAGCAATGAATACAATCCAATCACCCCTAGAACACAGATTCCCCCCAAAAAGAAAATAAATATTGATATTAAATTTGGGAAAGGACGTATTACTTTTTTTTTCCATAAGAACCATTGTTTGGTTTGTTTCTGGATACTGCTTAATTTCAAGGTTGAAGCTAGTAATGAAATTCAATATGTTTTCCATTTTAAAATAAAAAATCTGCATCTGAGTTTTGTTAGATGATTGCCTTGAAGTAGCTGAATTATTGAAAATAGCTCTAACATACTCTCCCATGAAGTATGCATGCTTTTACAAGTTTGAATGTATTTATTCATAAGTTAACATTTTAAAAGTTGTGTGCAGGGAAGGCAACATCTTTAAATATTTATGAGTGTACCATTAAGTCAAGAGACAGCCAGGAATAAAAACTCAATAGAGTAATACAGGGTATTCTCAAAACAGTGGCCACATTCAAATCTCAAAATTTTTTTTTTAAAAAAAGGAAAGAAAAGAACTGGTGTCCTCATTCTTCTGATTTTTTAAACCATTTTGCTGATGTTTTATTGCCAAAATAAGTACTTTTTTAACACACACAACTTGGTGACTATAGAGATAATTTTACACTATGAGCCATCACCACCTCCCCAAAATTTCCTCCCACCCTCTTTATTTATCAATAGTACCATTTAGTGTTATAAAAATGCTTCATATCTACCCTCTAAGCAAAATTTTAGGTAAACATTATATTATTAGTAGCTACAGATTCAGTTCTGCACAAGAATTTTCCAATTCTTGACTGTAGTCATCACTTCCAACTACAGAAAATTTCCAAAACTAATCACCTTAGCAACTAGACCAGAATTGATAATCGGTTAGGAAATAAGACAATATGCAGAAGAGAGCAAAAGAGAGTAGTGCAGGGACCTCTGATTCTGTCCAATCCTTTGGCAAATCGTCAGGCCTTGTGCCTAATTATTGAGGCTCCTGGATGCCTCCCATGGAAGACAAAGGTTTCTGGTCCACTCTCCTCACAGAAGGGGACAAAAACGCTCTTACAGTTACGTGAGCGGACAATTATCAGAAAAGGAGGAGTCTGAAGAAAAGAGAACTTGTGATGCCTGTAAGTGAACACAGTAAATCTGGTCAGAAGGGGTAAAAAGGTTCCTTCCCTCCACAACGGCATCAGCAGATACCCACTCCAGGTTCTCTGTTTGATTATGTGACCACTCTTTTTCACAACCAAAGGTATTAAATTGTATTTATATTCCCTTGTTTTTGATTTTTTCTGAGGTAGCGTCGGTGTACAGCACTGCATGCCATGCTGAGGTGTGGGGTCTCAGCTCTTCAGCTGGATGTCACCACACCACACCCACTTCCAAGCTCCACAGTCCTCCCCCATAACTCATGAGGCCCCCTCCACACTCTGCTCCTCATTCTGTCCCTCCCCGTCTCGGAACCTCAAATCTAGTGTCCCATTTCCAGGGTTTATTTTTGGTTTGGTTTTGTCTGTTCCTTTGCTTCCTTTCTCTGCATTCCAAAAGTGAGTGGAATCACCCAGTATTTGTCTTTCTCCTGACTTATTTAATTTACCCTAATCCCCTCCATTTCCATCCATGTTTTTGTGAATGGCAAGATTTCATCTTTTTATTTGAGCTGAATAGTGTTCCATTGTGTAGATAGCTACACCACAGCTTCTTAATCTGTTCATCTATTGTTGGACAGGTAGGCTATTTCCATAACTTGGCTACTGCAAACAGTGATACAGTGAACATCGGAGGGCTCATATCCCTCTGAGTTAGTTTTTCTGCATCCCTCAGGTAGATACTTAGTGGGGGGACTGCTGGACCACACGGTAGCTCTAGTTTTAGTATTTTGCAAAAACGCCGCACTGTTTTCTGCAGGGGTCGGTCCCACCAGCAATGTCCGAGGATTCCTTTTCTCCACACTTTTTTCTGGTCGGCATGGGCCATTCTCACAGGTGTGAGATGGTATTCCCATATGTTTTGATCATGTGACCTGTTGATGTCGAAAATATACTTTCCTTAAAGGCTGGTGACTATTCTCTAAGAAACAAGATCTTTTGACAGTTTTTCCTACCATTTTCTGTTTAATAAGTGAGGAGTGAGCACCAACACAGTAAAACAACACCAAGGTAGGCTTCCTGTTTTTTAAAAACAAAGAAGAGGCCAAAGACGCATAATTCCCAAAGAAACATTAGACAAGATGGCATGCATTTCTGGGGGCACAATTTGTGTTCACACTGAGATATCAATACTTCTGGGGTGTGACAGTGAGATCTCTAACTTTCCAGTGTTTCAAAGATTTTCTCCACTTTTCATCTTAAAGTCATGAAAATCTATATCTTGTTTCTTATTTAATTATAATTCACTTTCAAATGAACCTTACTCTTGAAAACTCTCATTGAAGAATTTATCATGCTCACAGTAACATACTGAATTCCTTGCTGCTTCTTCCCATTTCTCAAAAGACACAGGCATATTAGTGCATCTTAAAAGAAAAAAAGATCTACATAAGCAATTTATTGTTTTATTGTAAAAGTAACATAAAGCAACGAACCATAAACCTATAGTCCTATAGGGGCCTCCCTGGTGGCGCAGCGGTTAAGCGCTGCGCTGTGGAGCTGTCTGCAGTGGCGACATTAGTCCTGCGAGCGTTGGGGGAGATTCTCACATGGGGCCGTGGACCTCTCCTGCCTCGCCCACTGCTAACCTCACATCGATCTGCCTGTTCTGCTCCCCACTGTCTCTGGTGAACCCTCTCATCGCCCCAAGTGTCTGGCCTGTACCCCAGGTTGTATGCCTAAATAAATCTTAAAAAAAAAACCACAAACCGATAGCCCTATATAAATCCTACCATTTTCGTATATTACTTTCATTGCTTTTATAAATATGCTTTTCATATTATGTCATACATATGAAATATAAACTGTTATACCTCCTTTTGTCCACACAATATTCTATGATATATTGTATAATATATATTAGAAGCGTAATATTCTACTAGTTTACTTGAGCATTTTATCATTTGAAGTATGTATATGACCTTTAAATGTTTGATTTAACTTCTTTATGTATTTTCTAGATATTTCCAGATCTAGTAGTGTGATCTAGAACTACTCTGTCAAAAAGGTGAACATCTTTCAATCTATCGGTCTGATGACTCTCTCTAGGAAAGTTTTTCCTATTTTTTCTCAGAACAATCGATGTGCAGAATGCTGGTAGTAGCATACACCTCATACTAGTTTTATCCCACAACCTGGGAATCTCTAAAATAAAGCACAAGCTCTCACACCAAAAAGCAATGATAATAAATCTAAGTAACAATTAAGTAAAAAGTACTTTTTAAGTAACCAATTGGTTACTTTTTAAGTTACAATTGGTTACAGAAAAAGCCAATAAACCAAGCGAACTAAACTTGAGGTGACAAGAATTAATTATTGATTGATTAATTAAATCTGACCATCTCCAAGGAACCATATGGGGTGGGGAGGCGGGGATTAAGGGACAACTAAGAACAAACCAAAGAGAAGCTAAGAAAAGTTACCAGGCTCTGTCTAGATCCCAGAACAGGGTCTAATACTCGGTTAGCCTGTTTGAATTTAGCAACACTCTTAAAGCAAAGAAAGGAAGAAATGTAAGTAACAGAAAAGGCACACGCCAAATGGCACACGCCGGTGTGTGGTTTGGGCACAACCTCAAGCCCGGCGCAGCGTCAGCCCAGGCGCCCAGCCGCCGGTCACGAGCCTCCGTGAGGTCTGTGTTGTTTTCTGGTCCCGGTCTCAGGGGAACCCCTGAATGTGCTGACTCAGGGAGGGAGTTCATCAGGGTGTGTTCTCACTCCCCTGGCACCCGAGACACTCAATCCAGATTCAGATTGAAAACTTTTCACCACAAAATTAGTCTCTCCCAGGTCCTGATGGCCAAGACCCCAGCTGCTCGCGCCACCATATGCTGCGGCTGCTGCCTTCTGCAGTTAGGCCATGCCAGGAACATAGATGAAAAGTGGGAGGAAAAGTTTTAATTCCAGGCAGAGGGGTTCCGCCTTCTCCCCCTGGCTGTTTCTTGACTCCCCCCGGCTTCATTGGCTCTGGCAAGTGTTTCCTGGGCTCCGAGGCATGTCGGTCAAGAATTTTGTTTAGGCACCACCCTCCCTGCTCTAACTCCAACAGTATCTGAGTTTGTTCCAGACTTCCACTTCCACTTGACTTTTCCCTGTACAGAAATTTAAAGCTGGTAAGATCAAATAAACTCTTTACCTTTTTTTTTTTTTTTTTTGCTAAAAACACGGCATTGAAAACACTAATGAAGAAAAGAAAAATGAATACCACATCTATTCCTTTTCATATTTCATTTGCTAGAGTAACAATACCATTAGATGTACAGGTTGCTAAAAGAGAGAGAGAGGGAGAGACCCATGCTGCCCAAAGTTATTTCCCAGAGGAACACAGGCCTCAGGCTTCTTTCCATTAGGTGATCAAGCACAAGAAGAGGACAAGGGATTCTTCACACCAGACAGTTAACTGAAACAGCATGGCACGACCTAGAGCAAAACAGCAATTAAAGCCCCAGGGTAGGTCGCTGCCCATTGCAGCAGGGAGCCACGGTTCAGCCTCCATCTCCTAGCGGACTCCCAGTGCCATTGTCTAGGAAGCTATTGTTATCATCCCACATGAAACAACTCACTTGGATTTGCCTTTGTTCTGTCTAACTGCTCAGAGTTCAAATAACTTTTCACAATCTAGAAGAATATAGTGGTATCATCTGAAATCTCTTTAAGATCTCTTTCAGGAAAAACAAAGAACTATTGCTTTCTCTTTTTCTTCCCCCTAGTAAAAAAAGGTTTAAGACAAAATCATTTGTTCTTTAATACTAAGTACACTATCAACAAAAAGGATATTATTTAACCCAGAGCTATATAATATGGACTCAATATAATTTTGGTGTTTGCTCTACAGCAGGGTTGAGTATTAGGGGAACACTCGGTCAGCACAATTTCCACTTCCAGTGCTAACATATACATATTCATTCTGTTCTCTTATTCCCTGTAGCTTTTTTCAAATGTTAAATTGTATAGAAAGAATGCAAAGAAAGAAGGCTAAAATGTGTTTAACACTTCCAACATTTTATAGACTATCTTACCCTCCTTCTAGCTAAATTAGACAGGGAACATACCACTAATCAGTAGTTTATATGTTTAGCAATGAAATAATTTCACTTGACTGCTTACCTGTTGAGACAATAGGAGGCAGAAGTCACTTAAGAGTATAGGATTTAGGCCAAACCATTCCTAATTCAACATAAGGAAAAAGCTACATAATTTTTGATGAGGTATGTTTTTCTCCTTCTTAAGTAAATTGATACTTAATCAATTGCTACCTCAATTAACTATAATTATTCTTTAAAATATGTGGCAAATAGACTCATGACTAGCCACATTAAAGAGAAAGGGAGGAAGGAGAAATAGAGATAAATGTGAAAGAGAAATAAAAGGATGAAGAAACTGAGTAATATTTTAAATTTTGATCATTATGTGAGGAATTGGCACCTAGACACCTTATTTTTATGTTGATAGGAATCCTGTGAAGGAGGATTATGACTCTCCCCATTTTGCAAATAAGGATAAGGCACAGAGAGATTAAGCCACTTGCCTAGAGCCACAGAACAGTAATTGGAAGAGCTGGGTTTGGAACTAAGTTTATGTGTTGCCAAATTACACATTCTTTCCTCTGCACTGTGCTTGCTTGAACATTATCTGCTGAGACAACACCAGTGAGTTTTTCCCACTGCATAGATTGTAAATAGAACTTTTTGCCAGTTAAAAAAATCTCTAATTGTAATTGTTAATAACTAATAATAACTGAGTGAAATTCATCCCCAGTCTCTGGGTTTTTATGATAAATGACAGCAGTAAACGTTGCTTGGACCTCTACACCAGAGAGGGTCCCAAAGATCGCTATGATTCAGAGCAAAGTTAAATCAATACTGTATGGGTACCAAGTGGAAAATTTAAATCCTATTTTATCACTTATGAAAATAGGCAGAAGTCTGAAAGGATAACATCTTGTCCTTTGCTTTGAAAAAATATCCCAAATATACTGAAAATCATTTCAATTCTATTCTCTGTTCAAAACGAGAATGGGGCCAAACTCAGATACATGTAACAGACAAGAAAATTGAGGCGTCTTGAATACCTTGGAGAAGCACAAACTTCACCACTATAAATTATTAAAAGAATGAAATAAGTGCATAAAGAGAGCAAAGTTTCTGAATCTTTGGGCAGATCAATTTTAAATTAATTCGAGAAAAGTCCTGACACCTGTCTGGTTGAATGATTTAAAAAGTTGTAGTTTGTTTGTTTTCTAAGTGTGTCTACAAATTATCCATTTGGCTAAAATTTTTCAAATACCAAAATGTAGTCCATCCAAGGTTTGTAGTAGAGTGCTACAGTATTTTGTTATGTCTTACTGCAACAGGGTGGTCCCCAGGGGAAGGGGAGGTTCCAGGTTCCCTCCCACCCAAGGAGTTGAGCAGGGAGGAGAAAAAGCTGGAGAGGAGGGAGGAAGGAAGAAAGATGGTGCAGGGAGACCTAGAGGAGGCACAGGGAGCAGAGAGACAGGTGAAGTACTTGCACTTGCTTCTTGGTCTTGGACTGGTTGAAACAGACGTGGATGAGAGACCTGTGGGGAGGTTAACAATGGCAGCATTTATCTTGATTTTGCTCCTTCTGTCCCAAATGTGCTGGGCCCCTTCTGTCCCCTTTTTATGGGTACCCACCAGAAAGTACGTTACACTTGTGGTAGGCTTTTAAGCCTCACTGGCCCTGCTTTGGGCCAACCCTATTTGGCTGGGCATTTACCCACGAGGAGATGGGTAAATTAGGGAGCTTGATCTGGAAACCATATTCCTTGTCTTGTCTTTGTTGCACACTAATTGTATTAAACTTTCTTTCCATTGAAGGTCTCATGCACTAGAATATACTTGTCTTGAGGTGGCGGATGGCAGAACCTATTTAGAGGGGGCAGGTTATGGGGTTCTAGGGTGCCCCTCACCCTGCCCTGTAACATTTTCAGCATGTCTGCTGTGCTTCTGATGGCAGAATCCACCAGCCTTTGTAGAGCCTACTCCCCCTGAGTGCAGTGAAGGGACCTGCCCAGTCACAGGGTACTCACAGCTAGCCAATCAGAACATGCCATCCCCAAACCAACCACAGTGATTGGATGAGTACATCACCTAATGAAAACTGGTCAATATATCTAATCAGCATTGATACCAGCTTGATGTGAGAGCAACATTTTCTTCCCTTTAAAGGGAAGAAAATTTAAAAGGATATCTAAAAGGATTTAAATATCCTTTAAAAGGATATCTAAAAGGATTTAAATATCCTTTAAAAGGATATTTTAAATTTAAAAGGATATAATTTAAAAGGATATAATCTCGGGGCTTCATTTCTTACCATATTGAGAACCTGCCCACCTAAAAAATAAACCATGGGAAAATAGGGCAAAGGAACAGAGAAACAAAAGCCTAAAAACATCATTTGAAACCCCTAATTAACCTGTACCTGAAGCTGATCCATCCCTGATAGATAACTACAGATTCCACAAAATTCCCCTCATTTTGCTCAAGATAAGTTGAGATGGAGTTCTGCAACCAGTAGATTTCTAGCTAGTCAAAGTATGATGTTAGTTTCTAAGATACAGCAAGTGATTGTGCTTTATCTCTTTGTACTTTTAGTAATGATCAGATTATATCACATGAAGTAAAGCCAAATAAAAGCCAGAATCGATTATTAGGGATGTCTACTTTTCTTATCAACAATACTAAGGGTCTGAAAAAGAAAACCAATATTCAATTTACTTCAATTACACTATCAAGGTAACTATAGTCTTGTCCACAGACACTCAGATTTCCACATCATGGCATTTTAGACAAAAGGAAAAAACAAACCCTGGCAGTATCTCTTCCTGTCTTCATTTTAGAGATAAGGAATCTGAAGTCAGACAATATTAAGCCAATGACATCATAATGAAAGTCTGCATCCATCATTTACCAGAAATGTAAAATTCTACCTAGTAAAGTATTCGCACCTTCTGACATGAAGTGCCAGGAGACGTTTACTAGAATATTATCGTTTTAAAAATAGAAGATTGGCTTAGTAATACACACAAATGACTTGGTTTATTTATTCATTGGGGTAATCCATTAATTTTTCTGAAATGAGGATGTACTAAATGAGCCAAAATTCCATTAAACACATACAGTAATAAATGACCTGAAGAGGTCTCTTTGTAATGCCTTTGTGTTTTCTTTATAAATAACTACCAGATAGAGAAGGGAAAAAATAATGACATTCTACTGGGAACTAGTAAATTCTTTTAGCGATGAAAGCTGAATTTATAATTTCAGGGAAAAAAATGCTGATTTTTTAAAAATGGTTTTCCTTTGGATAAGGATGGTTCATCATTCTTCCTCTGAGTTGATAGGTTGGATCTAATAATAATAAAATTCAAGGAGCGAGACTATCCACTTATAGAATGCTACCAGTCAAGCAGGATTTTTTGACCAAGTTAGTAGACACACACTGAATGAAACAGCAAGTTTTTTTACTCTATATCTTAATTTTCCTTATTTTTTTTTAAGTAAAGGACTCTTATTAGTGCTCCAATAGGCATAATGACTATAAAATTTTCAGTATGCATTTGTGGATTTTTAAACCAACTCTAATCTTCAGCCAAGAAATCCCGTTAAGCAAAATGTGAACTAAGTATTTTCTTTGGAATTGTTGCATAATTAGGTAGAGTAAATTCTTAGTCCTAGAAAGTGACCAACAAAGAAATTATGTACACCCAAAGTGGCCCCAGCAAATGAAAGAAGTTTAGTGGGATAAAGAGAATTTTTAAAACTATCATCCATTTGAGATGAGCACAAGGGACTATGGTGATGGTTCACGGGTGAATCAGTGGTGGGAATTTTATGGGGAACCCACAATACTGTAGAATATATAAATAAAAATATATATTAAAATAAATAAAAGCTTCTCTTACAGTATTTTAAAAAAATTTTAAATGATGTTAACTATTTTACAAAAAAAATAAGTTAGTATTGTTGAGCAATACCTGTCAATATTTCTAGTAGGATAAACTAGCTCAAAATGAATTTTTATTTTTGCTTTAGAGTTACAAAACATAAATACAATTTCATAGTAAAATGTTATAATAAAATCTTTACCCATCTGCAATAGCCAAACAGTGAAGGAATCAAATAGCGAAGAGATTTCCGGTAGGATTATAATAAATAAAATCTGGATAATGCTTTTTTCCAACCACAATCACATTTTTCTATATCAACAAAAATATTTACAGCTACCATGGTTAATCAACATTTGTGAAATGACCATAATAGGCTCTTTGTAATCGTTGTTCTTTCTTAAATTCTAACTGCAACACCCCTCAGCAGACACAGATGCTAGTCCCAGAATGCCCCCACCTTCCCTACTGCAATGCTAATGAGTCAGCTCCCTCTAGATCCTCTCTGGCTCTGTTTGCCTGAATCTCGAAGTTCACAAAAACTAATCATACTTTCAAAACACACACACACACACACACACACACACACACACACACACACACACACACACGGGGTGGGGTGGAGAGGGAAAGAGGGAGAGAGGGAGAGGGAGGGAGGAAGGAGGGAGGGAAAGAGAGAGAGAGAGAGAGAGAGAGAGAGAGAGAGAGAGAGAGAGAGAGAGAGACTCCACAGTTTAACCCACCAAGTCTGCTTACCAAGTCTACTTACCAGGTTGGTGGACCAGAGTTGGTACCTGCAGCATCCCAAGCGGGCAGGTTCTTCTGACTGGTTAATACCATTTCTCCTCTTCCACACACTAACACGCACTAGTCAACCCTGCAGCTTTTACACGCTGCTCCCAGATCCCTGCACCCAGGAAAACTGTCCTCCTTCCCACTCAGCATCTTCTTGCTGTAGCTTCCATGGTACTAAGACTTGGGGTGCTTAGTCAGCCAGGCTGTAGGAAAGCTGCTTTATTGTTACACAGAACCCTAAACTGCAAGACACAGAGATAGTCCAGAGGGGAAGAGATTTTTATAAAAAGTTTTAAAGACACCCCTGCTTTGCTCTCATTGTTAAAATACCCCTGTAAATCAGGACGACAATCCCGAGGCCCGCTGGGTGTAGGGGCTCCACGGTCACGCCAACATGTCCCTGGGACTGCTTGCTGTTGCCCCCCTCGCTTTTCTTTTCAAGAGTTAGGTTTCCCACGCACTATAGTTTTAAAGTGCAAATAAATACAAGACCCAGTCACTGTGTGGATTCAGTGTTTTTTCCTGGAACCAGTGCCGTACAGATTATGACATGCAGCAGACAGAAAATGGGATTAGAAAAGGCGCCGTGGCCATGGGGTTGTCCTCGGGCTGAGGAAGGCAGGGAAAACCCGTCATTATTCTTCCCTCGGTGGAGGGAGCCCATGATGGCTAGGTGTCACCTCTAATGTCATCGTCTCCCTCGCGGGCTTTGTCTCCTGTCTCTCTCTTCCCTTCACTGTCTTTTCCCCACCCCCTCCTCTCTCTCCCCTTGGCTCCCAGGACCAAAAAGACAGAGAGCCTAAGAGTGGAGCCACCATTCCCTAAGGAATTAATAACCATGCCCAGTCCTAGCACAAGTCAGAAAGGACTTTTCAGTTCCTGAGTACTCAGGGTCATTAAAAGATGTACATTAAAAGTTAAAGAATTTGGTTTTCATTATTGCGATGCAATCTGTTCAAATATTTAGTTTTTAAAAGAGGGGGGGTCACTAATGGTTGCATAAATCAGTGTTCATGTCAGATAATTTTTAATACACTAAGAAAAGGAACAGTAGAAGAGAGAAAGAAATCACTGCACGCCCCAGAACTTGACGCTGGAGCGGAGGGCTGGTGTGGCCGGGTATAGCAGAATGCCTTTTCTTTCTCGATTGTATAGAGGAAAAAAAAACCTATGATGCTGTTTAATGTTACAACCCAGTCTTCTAAATTAAGAAACAGTCATTTAGGTTTATCTAAATAACCATAGAACAGCTTTCTCATGACCAAGCTAAATAGCATATTTTCCCTTATAATCAGGTCTATTGAAGATATTCTTGGTATTTGGAGTGCTGATGAGAGGACAATGAAACATGAAAGAAAATAGCACTGAAAGTAATTTCATCAGTCTATACAATTTTTCATTAGACACTGACCAGAAAATCTCAGTTTAGCTTTCTAGTCACTGCTTCTGCATAAATGCCCTCCACCTGAACGGAGAAGTAACTTGAGCAAGGGCTGCATACACAGTGGGACAGGGCGCACTCAACAAAGCCTAGGACTCATGCAAGTGGGGGCCCTAGAGCCCTGAGCTTCCCAGATGTATCCAGCAAACATCATTCATCAGTCGTCATCCTCACTGCCTTTTGGAAGCCCTTGTTTTGGACTGCTTATTGGATTTGGGTGACAGAAGGATGTAAACTAAGAAAGAAATCCTGACAAGGACAAGTTAACCAGAAAATGAGCTCAGCTAAGTACACACACACACACACACACACACACACACACAGGGCACAAATGCACACCCTAGACACTCTTCTGCTTGTTGTTTGTTTCTTATATAATATGAGTGAACAATTCAGTTAAGAACTGTTTCTAAATGGTAAATCATATCATTGAAGTTATTTTATTAAACATTTAAGTAAATACAGCATCATCACAAAACACACATTCTACTTCTACAAATAGACTTATTGTTTATAATGTGAGGATAAATATTTTCAACAATTTAATGTAAAACCCCATCAATTTTACTCCTAAGTTTTAAAACAAGTGACAGTACATCAAAGCACATTTATATGCTTACTGATTAGTGACGTGAAAAAGGAAAATAGGGACACATTTTTCAAGACATCACTTAACATGATGTTGAGGTCCAAGCAAGTGGAAGACTCAAGGTGATTCCAAAATGTAAGCCAGCATTCATTCATTCATTCATTCATTCATCAAAATTTAGTGGGAAAGTTTATATCACAAGGAAATGAGTACTTGTTCCCCAGCCCAGCTCTCCCTCTTCAGAAGTCCGCGACGGAATATATAGTGGGATGTTCCCAGGATCATTGTTTGTGGTTGCTAACAGAGGAAGAAACACAGACTCCACCTCTAGGGAATGGGTAAAATACCAAATATGCACACACAGGCAGAACTCGTGAACCAGATTTACAGTTAGCAACATAAAGAGAGTTCAAACACAGGATGCTTAGTTTTTTAAAGGAAGAAACTGAATGAGATGTATAGCATAATACCATTTATGTAAATTTTAAAGCAATAAGATCCATTTTCAAGCATATGCTTAGATTCATCTATGTATATCATTACATGCATAATAATCTTGTGTGCAATCTATAATCTTTATGCCTGTATCTATACACCCACACCTAGAAGCAGTGCAAGAATGTACGTTAAGTACATGAGAGCATGTATCTATGGGTGCAGGGCATGGCAGTGGAGAATGGGGATCACCTGGAAGTATAAAACAGGAGAGACTTGCACCAGTCAATCTGTGGCCTCGGGGACAGTGGACTGTGACTGGGGCCATGACTGATTCTATCCTGAGTGCTTGACCCAAAAAATGAAAGAAAGAAAAAGTACAAAAGACTCTGGACCCCTGAATGTCAACATTAGGATAAACTAACATTTCTAAACAACCAGCCCAAGCTAGAAATAAAATACATCTGATGGGAAAGAAGATGATACTGTGAAAGACAGACAAAAATTATAGATTGATGATATCCTTAAGCTATACTATTTACCGTCAAGTACAATTTGGAAATCTTAAATACCTTATACTGAAATTTTTCATTTGTAAAATCTATTTATGGATCTGGTTACATTTAAACACATGAAAACAGAAAATCATGGCAAGGAAAAGCTACGGGAACAGTTCACTGTAGCTATAGGCTCACATAACACATTTGTGTGCAATTTACAGTATAAGGATTGTCCGTGAGATGGCTACCACCCCCTACCACCTGGAGACTGTGTGTGTGTGTGTGTGTGTGTGTGTGTGTGTGTGTGTGTGTGTACTGAGAAGCTAAAAAGAAAAGCATGTGTGCATGTGTTTCATATGTGTATGTATATATGCGATTGCTTGTATATGTATATATCCACATACATGTCTGTATGTGAAATCGTCTCAAGGATCAAGCTGTTTTAGGTGAAGTAATGGGGTGTGATATGCACAAAGACCATTACATCCCCAGTTCACTTTACATGGATAAGACACAGTTATACTGCACAGTGCATGACAGGGTTTGCAAAATTCTGTGAAAGGAGAGCTATCTTACTAAAGACAACTAGTCAAAGTCATTATGAATGGTCCATAACAGTTCTCCAACCAGATGTCAATATGGAAACTAGAGACTCTCTATGATTTTTATCACTTTAATATCTTTGAAAATATTAATTCAATTTCCTATAAAATATGTTTATTATATACTTACAGTTACAAAACTGATACACTATATTACTTGAGTAACAGAAGTAACACTTAAAATATATTGACCATGTCTTCATCACTAAAGAAGTTAAATAATATGTAAAATAGTTAGCACTGATTTTTTTTTTCCCAGCAAATAAATCTTGGAAACATCCCTTTTAAATCCATCATCTCTACTCATCTTACCATTACTTACAACATTAGTTTCATAAAATGTCTTGGGAAGTTACTGAATCTACACAGAAGTCAATGATTATAAACAATTATAAATTGTAATTCTTTAAATATCAGGATAATATAAATTATTTGAGGGAAAATCCAAGTCCATCATCTTCTCAACATTATAAAAAATTTCGGACCTGAGAATTTCAGCCAAATAAATGTTATATATATGACGTTCTAGAAATCAACCATTATGGGAACTGACTAACAAATTAATACCCCCAAAACCCTAAACTTGTTATGGGAAACTACTAAATAAAGAAATGTATGCAACATACAATATACACAAAATGAAGATATAATAAGCAAAATGAACCAACTTAAAAGACTCAAAGACATATAAATTTCAAAATGAGCAATCTTAGGAAGTGAAAGCTAAGTTTTAGATAACATTCCCTGGTCATACACACACTGAAGCAGTAATACTCCAGGATATCCTCGTCATTCACTCAGATTGTCTGACAAGAAGGATAAACCAAATCACCATATTCCTAAATTGTGAAGCCATATTTTATGCCTTCAAACTATGTAGGTGAATCTCAGTTAGGTGAATTGGGAAATTTGTTTCTTATTGTTTAACATTTCCCTGCTAGGAGACCATCTACAAATGGTGAGGAGGAAAAACCTAGAAGATGTATTATACATTATCTATTTTTTTAACACTATAAAATGGTGCACAGGCCCATCTAGTCCTCAGATAGTTAAATGGTGACACCAGAGAGCTTATCAGAAATTTCTACAATAAATGGCCACCTTAAAAGTTTTTAAAAATACAGAGAAGTACTGAAAAATTTGTTGGGCTTTTTTTTTCTCCTCTCAGAATGAGGGAATGAAGCATTTTTCTTGGACACTGAGTATAATTATAACTAATCATCTCCTTCTCCTTGGAGCAACATTCGTTGACGTTCCTTCATTTTAGGGTGGCTGGCTGACACAATTCAAATATAATTACTCTTCTTGCATGATAAACTCCCGCACCGTGAGCAAATACAGTATGTCTCATTGTCAAGGATGGCTAGACAGCAGCCATGGAAGATAGACCTTTCAAGCCCTGGTGTAGCCCCCTGCCTTTGAAATCTGTGTGAGATGACAAAACTGACTTTCATTTCCCTTGGACTTTCTCAAGGTATCCTTATTAGGAAAAAAAAAAAAGCCTAAAACCCATAAATTTAATCTACTACCTGCCAATCACAATGGTTTCTGCTGTCAGACACTCAAGATACATAACCACAAATTTAAATGTTATTGTTTCATACAAGAAGAAAATGTTGCTTGTGACTAGCCCAAATAGTCATGTGACAATTCAGTGCATTTCTTTTGTTTGCCTGTTCCACCGCCGAACAATAGCAAAAGCAGGGAACTGTAACCCAAGGACCCAAAGCAGAAGGAGGTATACACTAATCAACACTAAAGTAAATAATTTTTTCCTAGCAACCTCATAAGAGACAATTGAATGATGACAAAACATTGGTTTCCTGACATGTATTTCATTTCAGATGAATAGTGATGCCTGCTGATTTCATTCTCAAATGACTTTTAATTTCTTCAAAAAAAAAATCACTCCTATTGGGAAGATCTCTAAATACCACATTCCCCAACTTTGGAAAAAGAAACAATAACAAACAAAAAAAGAAAAAAGGAACATCACATAGTCATGCATGTTGAGTGTTAGAAACAAAGGCTTGAAACTGAAAATGAGAATTTTTGATATGACCTACCAACCCCAAGGAGCTTCTTTGATTTTCATGGCAAACTCAATGGTTTTCTCTCATGTGTTTTAATTAGTTGCTGAAAAGAAACCTATTTCTGTGGCTGGCCCACAAACACAAGCTGGACATTTTCTGGAACAGTGTTTTGCAATGGGCCCTCCGATCTAGCTGTGTTTCCCTCTCTCTGAGTGTACAGTCCTGAGCACGAAGCCACATCACATGATGTCTGCATGCTCACCTTAGGTGTCTATGGAGACAGTCGGTCTTCATTCCTGGGCCTTCTAAAAGCTATAAAGTAACCCTTACCTGCTGTCATTAGTGCTGGAGAGACTCAGCAGGTGAAGAATCAGATTTTGGTGACAGGGCTCTTTTGTCTCTTGGGAGGGGCAGCAGTTTGGCTGAGCACAAATCCCCGGCCTCGTTCTGCCATGATAGGAAGCAGTGAAATCTCAGCAAAGTGATATCAAATTGAGAACAAAACTCTTGTTGGCTCTATACTGCAGGCCAACCCACAGCGATTTTTGTTTCCCAAGTCCACAGAATTATACTACACAATTCAGCTGGAGAAAGTGTTCATGCCACTCACTCAAAAGTGATGAAATATATGCAGCTAACAGCGACTCATGGAAATCTAGTATGAAATAAAACAGAACCTTGGACCATTGTCTTTGCAACCGCTGACAGGCTTATTTTAAGAGTATGCCAGCTATAGTAAAGGTAGGAATAGTTAAAACTAACAAAAGGGGTGCATGATGGGGCGTGGACTTCACGAGCTTACCAGTGACCTCAAAAACTCAAACTCTGATAGAATGGGTTCTCCAAGAAAGACCACCAACTCTCAGAAAACAAGGATATTTCTTAGGGAAAGTCTGATGGTCTACAAAGAGCTCTCTGTTTTCCCCAGGACACCACAGTGCAATCAGCAGTCACAGGAGACGCCTGGATGGCTTTCTGCTTTTGTTATGGATCAAGTTTCTATTGAAGTCTTTTTAACAGCGGCTCCATTTTCTATTGAACCTCTCCTTTCCCGAGGAAAGAGGACTCTACCACTCTGAAACCCACAGACCCTCTGATCTGCTTCAGGATCTTCTGATCCATAGTATTTATCTCCTGGATGCATTAAACCTAGATTTTTTTCAGATTTCCTACCCAAATGCAGAAATTGCTTAAAAATCAAAACCAAATAAATATACAAGCCCACCATAGAGATGCCAAAAATACAGTTACTTTTACATTCTTCTTTAAAGTTTAATGAAAGGAAAAAGGAAGGGAATTGAATTTATGACCTAACTCCTTTGTCTGGGCCTACCCCAGCGTCTTCCTCTGCTGCTCACGTAGCTTAGTCCTAAACCCTAATTAGCCCACTTCACTTGATGGAGCCACCCATAAAAAAATCTAAAATCCATCAGTTTGAACTAAAGTGGACTGATGATATAAGTGCAGCCCAAGCCCAAATCTAAAATAAAAACAAGCCAAATAAGAACAGGTAACTGAAAGATTTGCATTTGGTTTGCCATGTTGTTTCCACTCAAAGACTGAAAATTCTTCGCCTTGCAGATTTAAATATGCAAGAAGAAGCTACACAGTGTTTCCATCAGCAGAAGACGTGGCACTTAGAGAAAGCATCAGGAAAATAAAAACTACAGACAAGATAGGGTGGATTTGCATATTTCACTTGAAATTAGGCTATGTTGCAGCATATTGGAAACTCATATGCATTGGATGTCAGCTGAGTTACTTTTCTTTCCCCCCAAGGTGACATTGGTGCTTGTCTTACCAAATATGATGCAACTGACAAGTGTTTTCATGTAAGGAAGATATATGCCTCCCATCACCTTGTCAAGCTGAGTGAAGGCAAACTCCAGCACAACCTTTCACAAGTGATTAGGTGGTCGGAGTCATTAAAAGTCATAAAGTTAGACTGCAGCAGAGTGTCGTGCATATATATGAACTCATCCAAAGCTGTCCCCCTTGAACAGGCGAGAGCTCTCAACTTTGCCTCTGACCGAGTCATAAATTCTTGGCTGAGCTTTCTCTCTCTCAGCATACCTTTGAAATTATACTGCACAGTAAAGGCAGCTTTGGCCAGTCTCCTTGTCTCCTGCTTTCCCAGCAAAACCTCTAACTACCAGAGCTCCAAACATCTGATTTGGGTACAGGGACATAAAATAAATAACCCGATTGTCACTCCTGATTTCTCTGCGGCATGTTTAAATTTTTGAAAGTACTTTAAAAACTCGAATCCATCAGCCTGCTTTTAAATTTTCTAAAAAGGCATCAAGAAAAAGAGGGTATTATTCAACGACACCACACACTAAGGAAATTAAGACAGGAAGACTGAAATGGCGTGGCCAAGAGTCTGGGCCATTTTGACTAATCAGGAGCTGAAAACAATGTTTAAATTCTTATAAGCCTCTCCAGTCTTGTCTTTTTTCAGCCCTATCATTTCCCAGTGATAAATCTGATTTGAATAGTACCTGAGACAATAGGAATTTTGAACTTTTCAATGTACCTTTTGACTCAGAAATCCAATTCTAAGAATTAGTCCTAAAGAGTGAGTTGTGTTGAGCAAAAATGTATGCACAAGATGTTCGATACATCATTATTTATAATTAATATCTGCAAACAACCTAGATATCCAAAAATAGAGGATTCTTAGATTCTTTTGTTAAATATTGTAAATTCAAAATATATTCCTGAAAAAAATTAATGCTAAGAAAAATAACCAGGATATAATGTTTGTGGAAAAAAAAGCAAAATATAATCAGTATCTCAACTATGCTAAATATACAAATATGCAGAGTGAAAAAGACCAGGTAAATATAGTAAAGTGCTAATGCTATTATTTACCTCTACATCTAAGGATTACAGACAATTTTAATTTTATTTTTCAAACCCTGCATGATTTGTTCATATTTTCTAGGTAAGTGTCACTTACTTCTGTAACTAGAAAAAGAAAATAATACATTAAAGTTCCTGAGCGGCCACATAAGAAAGTACCCACATTCCAAAGGTTTCCTGCAAATCTTCTCAAAATATATAATATTAAGAAACTAGAGGCTTCTACAGCATACGACAGCAAGACAGCGACTCAGTGCCTGCTCTGGAGTGTGGACCAACAGGGGCTGACACAGTGGGGGGCTTTTTTGAGACATGATAGCTGAATGGATCTCAGTGGAATAGAGTGCTTTTCCTAGACTAATTTAATTTTCCTATAAATGCCTAGCAGCATAGATTGGGTGCAATCATGACTGAGTAGAACAGAGAGGAAGGAGATAGCAATTGCAAGGTTTTAGTTGCAAAGTCTCCAATTGTAATAAAATAATTTTGGGCTCTGAGTACTGAAGCAATTAAGAAAAACTTCTCCTGTGCTAACCAAGTAGACACAAATCAGCTCATTTCAGCCTTCGTAAAGGTCATTAAAAGTCTTTAACCATCATACAGTTAAAAGGGAAAAAGCCAAGCCTGGGATGTCCTTGTATAATGTCATATTATATTTTCCATTGTTTGAGACCAATAACATAAAAAGGTCCATGCTATTGACTATGTTAATTTTATAAAAACAGAAATGTCTAAGTCCTTACCGAGCAGAAGACAAATGTAGAGGAACATGAATCTTTTACTAAACATATGGATTTAATTTTCAAGTCTGTTGTCATCGTCATAATATGGAGCAGGCAGCTATGAAGACATTTCTTGCTCAGTACTCTGTAGTTGAAATGTTTTAAATATTCAAGCACATCATGTGTGTGACTCAGAGACTTTTAGACAAGATGAGATTAGGAGAGAACTAAGGGGAAAGTCTGAGCCTTTTGTGTCAGGTCAACAGTTCTCCTCTGGGTTCTCCTAGGGAAGAAACTCCGGTAGCTAAGCTGATACAGGAGGGAGCCATTTTGATATTCTTCCCACACATTTTCTGCTCCTATTGTCTCTTTTGGATGAGACAAAGAACCAGAAGTCATTAAGAAAGTCTGTGGCTGGTCCTAATGTATTCTCAACACTTTATCACTATAAAAACAAGTTACTCAAAAATTAATCTATTGACAAAAAGATTTCCCTTCTTATTAATAAAAGCTGTATTCAAATCCAGTCCATAAGGTCATACAAGTTTGCTTTCTTACCTCCCAATTAATTTGCTAAGAATCACAGAGCTAATTAAATGGTGAAACTGAGCTTCAGGAATGAAAAAAGGTAGGGAAATAAAATTTTTAGATAGTCAAAAAGATGAACAATCAATCCCTAAAAAATTCAAGTTAATAATATAGAAATGGCTCTAGTTAAGAATAATTAGAACATAGGTTTTTCCTTATTTTAATTTTTACACTTTTTTCATTAAAAATCAATGAATATTCAAGGCAGAAAAAGCTGATTAGCAAATAAAAATATAATGAAGGGAATGAAACATACAACTAAGAAATAATTATTACTAGGCAACTATTGTTCCTTTTAGCCTTTAGTGTATAAATAGAACTTTAAAAGCATAAATGTATTTCATCATATATGTGTGCCATAATTTATTCAACCATTCTCAACTATTGAATAGCTAATGTTTCACTATTATTAACTCTGAAGTGAAAAATCATGGAATATAAATCTTTCTGCGTATTTGTGATTTTTTCTCTTTAGAGTAAATTCAAAACAGTGAAATTATTGAATTCAGAGTATGAGCTTTCTAAGCCTTCTAAAATAGATTGCTGGATGATCCTCCATAAATTTTGTACCAATTTATATTCCCAAGAGCAAAGTTTGTGGAAATGTCTTTCAAAATTGTCCCGTTGGTTTTTCTCTTTGTCTTAAAACAATAGGCTAGCATGGGGAAAGGTATAATAAAAGCTGAAGCAGCATTCTGTCTGTCTAGAAATTATTTATGCCTTCGCATTCACTCAAAGCACATACGTTTGTGGAGAGGACGATATTCATCTCAGTAACTCCATGGGACCAGCAGACAAAAACACTGACCACACACATCCATGTATTTGTATCTGAATGAAGTTTAAGGAAATGCATTTTGGATTTATTGTACCACTGGCTTTCTGAGTTTTAAAACCCTGCTATTTGCACTATTCAGAATGACTTGAAATCTAATGAAGTAGAGGCATAGATATATTCCTTGTTTGTGGCATCATAAACATAGAATGTACTTAAGCAACCCACTAAAGGTAAGCTTTGAAGGTAAAAGGACAGGTTTACCACTCAGAAAATCATCAGAGAATTAGTGGGTGCCCAGGTGGACTTTATTTCAAAAGATATGAAATTTGGAGAGAATAACAAAGGTGAAAACAATGAAAAGAAGGGCAGAGAGTGAAATACCTATTAGTGCAACTTCCCAACTTTGCCAAGCCAAGGATGGCTGAGCTTTCCATGGATGAGGTTTCTGATCTAAAATATCCCCCAAGTTATCCTCTTGCTCCTGGGATCCCTCGGGAAGGTGTTAGGGTAGAGCTTGGCTGTAGTCAAGAGCGGCCACCACCACTGTTGATCCTACTCAGTCTTCCTAGAACATTAAACATGAACATGTAGATCCGCAGTAGCCTCAAGGCTGCTCTCACTATCCAGGTGGTCAGTGTCACCCTAGGTGACCTCTCAGTCCTTCTCTAAGTGACAAAGCTGAATGCAGGCATCCCAGATGTGTAACTCCAGCAAACAGGGACCCTTCAGTGCCTCTGAAAGTCAAATACCTTTGAAAGGGATTTACAATATATGATTTTATTATCCAAAGCATAGATGTAGATTGTCACTATTTAATCAAATGCATTTAAACTATAAGTGGCACACTGGCTTCACGATCCCCTGCCATCCACAGAAATGCTCCAAAGTGGGATGCCCCATTGACTGACCCATATAATGTGAGAACCACAGAACTTTTCTAAAACTTTTAGGGCTTGATTAAAACCCTTCTAGCTGGACATTTCTGAGACTAGAAAGAATTACAACATGTGTCTTAAATTTATTAAGGCCATTGCTGTCTAGTACAGAAAACAATAGACTAGCCCCGCCTGGCGCTTGGGGCAAGAGTAGTGAGGAGCAAGTGGCCTTCACCCCAGCGTCTGTCTGTCTGAATCTTTTTGCCTCCCTTCTCTCAGTCTGTTTGATCCAGTAATTTAAGACTAAATGATCTTTTCAGACAGAAATCCATCCATGTTTTAGAGACACTAAACCACCAGCAAAACCATTACCCAAATTCAACCCAACAAGCCAAATCTTACACAAGACTCAAGTTGAATTCAAAATTGAAGCAAATGTTTGAAGCAATTTGTATTGTGGGTGTAGGGTAGGCCTTTAACAGCGGTCTTTCCAGAGAGAGCCATTCCCTCTCCAAAGTTTCCCATCACAAAATTCGGTTAGGCTCCAAGTGTGTTCTGGGAGGGGACTGTCATTCAAGTGAGCTTCATAGGGAGTAATCACTCTTTATCCAATGATGGAACTTTTTTCCAGCTTAAAATCCTATTAGCCATACCTATCTCTAAGACAGGACTCTTGGTGAGTCACTTTTTAAGTGACTCCACTAGCAGAGTATTTCCCAAAAGTAAGTCTCCACCCAACCTTCCGTTGATTAAATGCTATGGGGATGATCTTAGCAAAATAGTTTGTTCTAAACAATAACGACTTTTGCTTGAAATCAGATACTTAAAACCTCGAAGAATAAGTAACTCACATCATGCTACTCATCCCTTCTGGGCTCCCTATCCAAATGTCCCCACTGCCCTGCCAGCTTCACTACACTTGGTTGTATTCGTTTTCGTATTTGCTCTTCAGCATTATCATCTTGACAAGGTTTCTCCATTCTCTTAGCAGGATTCATTTGGACAAATCTGCTACTTCCTTTCTATAAGCCAACTTTTTCCCTGTTGAAGGGCAATGTATTCATTTTCCTGTCCCTTTTCCTCTACAGATTCTAAATTTCCTAATGAAAGAGATCTTTAAAGAAATGTCTTTAAATGAGATATATTTATTTTCATACTAATAACTGACTCTCACTAAGGCTGATATTGACAATAAAGTCCTCTTCAACTAGACTTGTAAATAGGTCACCCTCACAGATATCAAATCACTGAGTTGCAGCAAGTAAATAAAATAGAATGCATTTGCATGAGCAAAAACTAATTTTCACTGAGTTTTTCAACTGTGCCTGAAAAAAAGTGTACTATTTAGGGAGAACTTGTGAGCTTTGAGGGATGTCATTGGTAAGCAATTCAGAATGACATGTATTATGAGACAATTTGCTGAGTAAATGAAGAACAGGTTCTCCTACAATTATTTTTCTCTATAAGTTAACTGTGGGGTGATCTGTCTTGAATTCAGAAAACACTAGTAGTTTTGCTTCAAAGATGCAGTTATTACTGGCTGGGATCCCTGTCCTTAATTCCTGCCTCTTGTTTAATTTCCAATGTCTGCCCAAGAGACAGATACTCTGACAATGAATCTGGACTGAAGCTGCTGTGACAAAGGAAAAAGATTGAGGGGCCACGTGGAATAATGGTGCTGCTGCAGGCACCCTCTTCCAGCTCCTGACTCACCTTCCCTTCCATACGACGTCTATCCACACTGGGTCTGAGCTAACCTCAGAGGAAGAATTAGAGCAAGAACCTTCCCTTGACCTCAAGGAATTTTAAGAAAATTGGTTCCAGGCAGTCCTAAAAATCTTGCTCTACTGTAACTGATTCAGGAAATTTCTTGCAAGAGAGAAGGTGGCATCGTCTCTAACAAAAGCCAAGAGAATTCATCACTTGCAAACCTGTCCTATAAGAAATACTAAAGAAAGTCCTTTAGGATTAAAGAAAAAGTCACTAGACACAAATCCAAAAAAGAGAAAAGAGCACTGGTAAAGGTAATTACATAGATAGTATAAAGGAAAGATTTTCTGGTAAACCTTTTTCCATTATATGATCAAAAAGAAAACTAGAGATCAATAATTCTACATCTATGTTGAGGAGTACACAATGTATAATAAACATGCAATTTACATGACAATAATGGGCAAGGATCAGAACTCTTTAGGAACAAACTTGTTATATACCACTATTATTAAATTGGTATCAGTCAGAATTGGATTGTTGTAAGTGAAGATGTTCATTGCAATTCCCAGAGCAATAACTAAGGAACTAAAAAAAAGAAAGTAAAATAAATAGCAAGGCAATGGTATACTAGAAAATATCTATTTAATACAAAAGGCAGTCACTGAGGAATACAGGAGCCAAAAAATATATATATTAAAACAGGTTTAGAACAAATAACAAACAGCAGATGTAAATCCTATTTTATCAGTTCCTACGATGCATTATTTTCCATAAAAAGGAATCAATACTGATGGAGGCTACAACATGAATGAATCTTGAAAACATTATGCTAATTTAAGGTCCCATATTTACTGGTTTCATTTTTACAAAATGTACAGAATGATTAAATCCACGGAGACAGAAAGTAGAAGTGGTACAATGACCTGAATGTTCATGTCCCCCTGAAATTCATACTTGAAGTCCTACCCCCCAGGGGATGGAGTTAGGAAGTAGGATGTGAGCTTGGGCGAGGACAGACAGTACCCTCATGAATGGGAGCAGTGCTCGAAGAACAGAGACCCCACAGAGCTCCCTAGCCCCCTGCCACCAAGGATGCAAGAAGTCTAAGAAGTCTGCAAGTTTCTGAGGAAAAGGCCCACACAGCTTCCAAAACTGAAAAATAAATATTTGTTGTTCATAAGCCACCCAGTCCTGTATGTCATTACAGCAGCCCTGAAGAGCCAAGACAAGTGAAAAATAACTGCTGATAGGTTCATGGTTTCTCTTGGGGTGATTAAATGTTCTGAAATTAGTGCTGATGGTTATACAACCTTGTGAATAGGCTAAAGAGAACTTCATGGTACACTTAAAAGGATAAATTTTATGGTATATGAATTATATCTCATTTTTAAATGTCCTTGGAATCAGGGATCATTTTCTTATCCTCCAGAGTGCCAATCTCATGATGCAATCAATAAGTATTTAATAAAAGACAATTTAAACATGATGCTAACAGCTGGATAAGCCTAAATCAAATATTTTTCATAATAAAAAAGAGTTGGTAGCTTAATATTTCTCCAGCTCTGTATATAAAGTGCTCACTTATTTTTAAGACCTCTCTTAATTCTGTAGACAGAACACTTGGTTGGAGACACCAACCATAAACTCATCATCGTTTTCTTCTTTACTCCATTTCCTGTCATCACACTTGGCAATGTCCCTGTATATAACCCAACCCACACTAGAGTCTCTGATTTCATTAACTGCAATAGCTTCCTAACAGCATTCTTCACACCCACATATAGGCAGAACCCTGAAATTGTTTCCCACTGCAACTGACCCATGACTGAAATATTAATTGCAAGCATCCCCACTCCTGACCACAGTCTCCTAATTCTCCTGTTCTCTTATTTTGCAGTCTCATGTTGCTTGTTCCCCTACCTGAGGTCATCAGATTTTCACTTCTTTATTTTTTCCTCATTTTATTAATCAGTTATTTTAGCCTAAAAAAAGATACCACTGTGGATAAAAAGAAGGCAGGTATCTGATACCACAGGGTCTTTTGGGACATGAAAAGGAGTGGGGTACAATGTTAATGAAATTTCCCATTCTAGCTTCATAAAATTTAAATGTATTAAACTTTATTTATTAAAATCCTCTTAAACAGAAATGTGACAATCTGATTTATCATTTTGAAAGATCATCCTGACTTATCTTTTAGAAGAAAAAAGTATAAGCAGGGAGGCTCACAAAGAGGCTCTTAGAGAGATCTAGGTATGACATGACATTTTGGACTTGAGTAATGATAAGGAAGATGAAGAGGAATAAACTCAATACACATGTCAGATAGATAACAAACAGGATTTGTTGCTGCATTAGAAGTGAGGGATGAAGAAAAAGCCATCACTGATGACACCTACATTTTGGGTTGTATAGGTGACTACTGGGTGATGCCACTTACTGATATGGAGAAAATTTAGTAAATATAGGTTAAAGATGAAGAATCAGAAATTCCATTTTGAGAACATTCTGATAAAGTGGCACTAGCATTGGAAGCATAGTTTTTAGTCTCACTTTTATTTTATTCTCATGCAATGGGTCACTAGATAGAAAAACTCAATGGGTAGCACCTAAAACAAAGCCAGGTGACAAGGTATCTCACTCATCCCCAAATATTAGTGGATAGAGACATCCATGCCTAGAAAGCCTAACAGTCTTCTTTGCGATGGGTTTGCCACCAGAAAGTAGGTGTTATGAAAGTCATCGCTAAATCTAAGCCAAAATGACAAAGGAAAAGACTCATTAACATAGTCGTTATTGCACATATAGATTTTGACAAGTCTAAACTAGTGATCTATAATGTGGTGAGATCCACAGATGAACAATCAAAAATTCAAGAAAGAGACGACCGAGATAGGGAAAGGCTCTTTCAAGTACATCGGTCTCTTGCCTAAGCTGAAATCTGAACATGAGCATTGTATCACCATTTTCATATCCCTGTGGAAATTCAAGGTCAACAAGCATTACATGACCACCATTGATGCCCCAGGACACAGAATCCTTATTAAGAACGTGATTACAGGCACATGTTAGGTTGGGTGTGTTGTCCTGATTGCTGCAGCTGGTTTGATGAATTTGAAGTTGGTATCCCCAAGAATTGGCAGATCCATGAGCATGCACCTTCTGGCTTACACACTGGGTGAGAAACAACTAATTGCTGGTGTTAACCAAATGGATTCCACTGAGCCACCCTATGGCCAAAAGAGATATGAGGAATCATTAAGGAAGTGGGCACTTACATTAAGAAAACTAACTTTAACCCTGATACATTAGCATTTATGCCAATTTCTGGTTGGAGTGGTGCCAACATGCTGGAGACCAGTGCTGATATGCCTTGGTTCAAGAGGTGGAAAGTCACCCAAAAAGATCATATGCCAATGGAATCACACTGCTGGAAGCTCTGGGTCTCATCCTATCACCAACTCATATAACTAGTAAGCCCTTGTACCCTGCCCTTGAGTATGTCTACAAAATTGACAGTATTGGTACTGTCCCTCTGACCAAGTGGAGACCGGTATTTTAAAATCTGGTATGGTGATCATCTTTTTTCCAGTCAATGTTACAAGTTAAGCCGAGTCTGTTGAAATGCATCATGTAGCTCTGAGTAAAGCTCTTTCTGGGACAAGTGGGCTTCCATATCAAGAACACAAGATGCTCATCTTTGCAAGGTGGCTGGTGACAGAGAAAGAACCCACCAATGGAAACAGCTGGCATCACAGCTTAGGTGATTATTCTGAATCACCCTGGCCAGTCCAGATACACTGGGTTGTCACGTAGCTCACATTGTTTGCAAGCGTGCTAAGCTGAGGGAGAGTGACTGTCGTTCTGGGAAAAAGCTGGAAGATGGCCCTCAAATCTTGAAATGTGGTGATAGTGCCACCAGTGTGGACTTGGCAAGCCCGTGTGTATTGAGAGCTCCTCTGACTCCATCTCCTCAAGTGCCATCTTGCTGTTTGTGATATGAGACAGGCAGCTGTTCTGAATGTCATGAAAGCAGTGGATAAGAAGGTAACTACAATTAACAAAGCCACCACGTCTGCCAGAATGCTCAGCAGGCCACATGAATATTATGCCCAGTGCCCGCCACCCCAGTCTTAATCAGCGGTGGAAGAACGGTCTCAGACTGTTTGTCTCAATTGGCCTTTTAAGTTTAACCACCAAAGGCCAGTTCATAACAATTCAGTGCAGGGTGTTTTGTGGCTGATTGTTTTTTTTTTTTTTTTTATGGTAGCATTTTTAATTGACTGGTTTTTAAAATCAATACATTTTAATGGTAACAACTTGATCAAAAATCTGTCAAGACTTGAGACCCATTAAAACAAAGTTTAGTGAGCAAACTGTATAATGGTACCACTTAAGCAAAAGGTCTCAGTGAGAGTTAGTCTTAACCCTGTTCTGGTGTTCCATCTGCTGAAATTTCAGAACCTGGCATTTCTTGGCTAATTTTTTTTCTGGGTAGGAATTTCTGGGCTTTTTCTCCATCTTCAGGGTAGGACAGATAAGCAGAGTTTACATGCATGTGTATGTTTATAGGTAAGCTTCTGAGAAGGCCACATTCTGTAATAATGAAGTCCATGTGATTCTCACAAAATTTTTTGTAGTTACAGCACTATGGAGTAAACTTGCTGGCATAATGTCAAGTTTCAATTTCCCAGCTATTGGAGTGGATGTGAATTCTCACATCACAAATTTTGAAAGAGTTTAAGGAGCCTAACACATGAGGCTTACACAGTACTGAGGATTGCCTTATTAGAGTTCATTGTATCCAGGTTAAAGGAAAAATAAAAACATTGGGAGTTGGAGAAAAAAATTTAAATCATTATGGCATATGAACATGTGTCTCCAGGGTAAGTAGAGGAGGCAATGGGTCATCTTCCATACATGACAACAGGAAAATCAAGAGACAACAGACACATGGGGGAAAATAAGTCGGAGGAATTCGAGCAAAACAGATGAACGGAAGAGATTTTCACATTTGCCTGGAATCTGATGAAACAGACCAAGTCTTATGAACTCTGACACCTAACTAGCGAGAGTGCCCTTCCAGAGCAAGACTCTACACAGGACAAAGAGCTGATAAGAGATTCCAAATCAAAAAGCACAAAGGCAACAGAAGCAAAGACACCTTTCCAAATAGTACATGCAACTGGCCATCAGGTACATTTGAAAAGATGCTCAAAATCATCAACCAGCAGGTAAATGCAAATAAAAAGCACGGCGAAATACTTTAGACCTGTTAGAATGACTGATCAAAAAGATGAGATAAGTGTTGGCAAGGATGTGGATAAAAGGCAACTTTTGTACACTTAAGATGGGGATGAAAATTTGGACAGGCTTTATGGAAAATAATATGGCAGTTTCACAAAAACTTCATTTGTCATGAGAGAGTCTTTCATACACATTTTTTGGTAATTAAACGTTTCAGGGATTTTGGGGTTAGGAGAGATCTCTTAAATGTTATTAATACATTGTATAAAATAAAACCACCTGTCACCTTTTCAAGGGAAAACTCAAAGCAGCACAGTAGTCTGATAACAGAAGTAATAAAATTGGACAAGAAAGGATTGGTGGTCGACATCACCTGAGAGAGTCCTAAAAAGGAAGGTTCATAAACTCAGTTAGATAGTTGCTCCCCACTCCCATTAAGTCAATTTTATCAAGTAAATGCAGCCTGATTTGAGTGGCACTAATTAGGAAACTGTTGGAAGTTGGGCCAGATTCTCAAAAACCTTCAAGATTATTCATGAAATAGCCAGAGACTAAAAACACTAGATATGATCAATCTAGGGCAAAAAAAGAACAACCCAACAAGTTATTATCAGCAACTTGAGCCAGTGGGCCAGGCTCTCCCTTCTTTGAGGTCACAACTTGGCAGCTTCATTAGCATTAAGCTTTGAGTTATCATTTTAAACGATGTGAAACATAATATTTTCTGTCATGAACAAGGAAAATGGGAGATATAGATTCTACTCTGGAGGCATGCTGTTGCACGCTGAGATTAAGACATGACGGGGCATTATACTCTTGACTTAAAGGTGACATGCTACATAAATTTTGTAATCAATCCTGTTTACAGCCCTGGCAGTTAAAGATAAGAGTTCCCTTCCCTCCCAAGACATGAAACTTTCTGAAGATTTATGCAAATTACTCTGATCCAACAATAACAATAATTTATTTCCCAAGGTTGCCATAGCTCTTTTGGCCATGGAATTTCAGGTTGGAAGTAATGGTACAAAAGTTCTCTCCTTTAATATCCCTATCATCTTGTTACTCAAAGTTTGGTCCCTACAACAGCAGCAATGGAATCACTTGGAAGATTATTAGAAATGTGAATTTCCAGGCTTACCCCAAACATACTAAATAAGAAAATGTATTTGAGCAGCATCTCCCTGTAATTCACATGCAGATAAAATTTTGGTAGATATCAGAGTCACCTAGAGTATTTATTAAAACATAACTTCTGGTTCTCACTCTGAAGTTTTTTAATTTTTATTTTTTATTTAGTAAGTCTTGGGTGGGAAAAGGAATGTGTGTTTCTAACAAGTTCTCAGGGATGTTCCTGCTGATGGTTTGGAGACCATACTTTCAGAATCCCTGCCCTGGACCACAGGACCTTGGTGTCACCTATAGTTTAACAGATTATTCATATTTTAAGCAACATAATGCATGGCAAAATTTAAAGTTAGGTGCATTGCAGGAAATATCTATTTATAATGTATAGTTAATTAAAATTATATTTGACCCTATATACACACACAAAAAAACCACATATGCAACTTTGTTCATACTGCCATATCTTGGAAGCCACCAGGACAGTCTTTAGTAGATGAATGAATTTGTAAACTGTAGTACATCCAGGTAATGGAATATTATTCAGCTCTATTTCTAAGAAAATGGTTCAGTTATATTACTCAGCTCAGGTTGTAAGAAAGGCACTGTCAGTCATGAAAAGACATGGAGGGAGCTTAAATACATATTCCTAACTGAAAGAATCCAATTTGAAAAGGTTACATACAGACTCCAACTACACATTCTGGAAATGATACAATATGGAGACAAAACAAATACCAATGATTTCCAGGGATAGTGGAGAGTGGAAATGAGCACAGTGGATTTTTAGAGCAACAAAAACACATGATATTATGATGGTAACAGGTCATTACACCTTTCCCCAGATCCTTGCGTACAACAGGAAGAGTAAATACTAAGGTAACTATGAACATTGGATGTTCATAGGTTGTGACGTGTCAATGCAGGTTCGTCCATGGGAAAAGAAAATAATTAAATGTATATTTCCAGTGAGTGATGTTGATAAGGGGGGAGGCGGTGCATGTGATATGTGGGGGCAGAGAGCATATGGGAAATCTCAATCTTTTGTTCTCAGTTTTGCTGTAAACCTAAAAATGCTCTTAAGAACTAAGGATGGATGGAGAGATGTTTTCTAACTACTAAACACATACTTACACATATATTTAAAATGTATATAAATTACACAAATATAAATACACGTTGAGCTGATGTGCATGTGTGTGTGTTTACATTTGACTGATGTAGTACAAGCACCCTGGGGGTGGCAGGGGGCGCAGGCGGCCCAGTTACCAGAATTCTCCCAATCACAGCAGCTGGGCCCCTGTCCTGGCTTCTGGCGACAGGGAGCACTGGAACAAAGCATAAATTACATGTTCTGTCTGGCCCAGTCAAGTTCTCTCATCCAGGGATTTGAAAACCTGAGTAAGGACAAGCCCTCTCTCTCCTCCCCTTACCTGCACAGGTACTGCACTCGGTTGCTCAATTCTCCCAACAATCAGGTGCCTCTTAAGCAACCAAGTGGCAACTGTCCTCGCCCTGCATTGTTGATTGTCAGTGAAGGCCGCTCAACCTCCAGGAAGAGCCCGGATAGGGCTGTTGGTGTTGGTACAATGCCTGGAACCGGCAGTTCTCACACTCCTTCCCTTTTATGAGCAGAGAGCAATCAGAACACGCTGCAAAGGAACTCCAGGACAGTGTGCGTGAAGCAAGCAGTACAGAATCAGCAGGAAATAGAGGAAATAGGGGGCGGAGCATGCCGAGAGCGCAAAATTTACAGCCTTGCTCCAGCGGTTGTAAGGAGGCTCTCTCTGCTCTAGAATGTGTCCAGGCGCCATCTTGACTAAGCGTTGCATTGGGAAAAGAGTTTTTATCCTGGGCAGGAACTCAGTGTGCGAAACGGATTGTAGAATGGAACTGAAAATGTGTCACCATGGAAGAAAATGGCTGGGTTCATTAGCTTTATTGAAGCAGTGGTTCTTCCACAGTGCCTACATACAGCAACCTATTAAGCAGTATACCTGGCTTATGTGCAATTTTTTTATTTGTCAATTATACCTTAATAAGTTAAAGAAAAAAGAATAGAAAGGAGAAACTAGTAGACTGTACACATTATTCCTGAGCCCCCAAAGATCTGATTTCCCACAATCATCACCATCTCTTCTGAACTCCAGCAACCCCTAGAAGAAATCTACATCTGTATTCATTTCTCATTAGGCACTTTCTCTCTCTCCTCCACACACACACACACACACACACACACACACACACACACACACACACTTCTTAACACTTAGTGGTCCGCTCACGTATTAGGACATGTTTTTGTCGCCAGTATCAGGTGGCCGCTCACGTATTAATACATGTTCATCTAGTCTCCAGTTTTTCACGCCACGGTGGATTTATTTGGAACTATTAGGAGCTATTTCTTTGATCGTACTCAGTCTAAAAGCTTTACACATTGTTTTGGTGAAAGTGTAAGGTGTTTTATGAGAGATATTACATTTTTTTGTAATATCCAGTAGTTCAGGAGAGGTGTGTGTTTTACTGAATGCTTCTACCATTCATGCGGTGGCACAGAAAATGGCGGGCCCCAAGGACTGGTAAATTTAAAGTGCACCGGCACACAAAGTGTTAAGGAAATAAATAAATTCTAGTGTAAGATCTTCCAGAAATGAAGAAAGGATTTTAAAGATCTCCCAGGATGTCTCTCTAGGTTTATTTCAATAACTGCTTTGATCTTTATCTCACCTCAGCCTGGGGTGATCTTGTTCATGCTCCTCTTCCTTCTCTCAGCCTCGGATCCTTTCTCAAGAACAAAACCCCAATCCCTTTGTTTGCTCATGCAAAGCAGTTTGGTAATGACCTTGGCTGTTTTGGCTTCTGCCCTCATCATAACCTCAGAACCTCAACTACTACCATAAGCAGAGAGCTTTGATAGTGGTTCCTAAGTGTGGTGGCCAGAACAGGCCTATCAGCATCCCTTGGGAATTGGTTGGAAATGTAAATTCTCAGAGCCCCCTCCCAGACCTACTCATCAGACCTGTTGGAGGTGGCCCCAGAAATCTGTGTTGACACACCTGCCAGATGACTCTGATGCATACTGAAGTTTGAGAACCATTGCTTTGGGGAATGTGAGTTAAAGGAATGGTGAGAAGAGTTGCCAACAAAAGAGATGGAGAAAGGGAATTTCTGCAGTAGACTGTTGCTTTCAATGGCAGTGCCAACAATTGGCTTGAAGAAAGGAAAGCTTAGCCACACTTCAAAACAAATACCCTACCTCCCAATTCCCACTAGATCCCCACTCCAAAAAGCACCTTTATAAAATAGTCAGGAGCTGCCAGAGATTGCTCTAGGGTTACCATACCTATTACAAAGGCTGATGATAGAAGATTCAAAGGCAGTGTATTTGTAATCAAACAGTTGCTCAAGATAGATAAAAGAGCAGGATAAGGTAGTTGGGCAGAAATACTATGAAAATTAAGAAATGATTATTTCTTTGAGAAATGAATTATTTCTACCTTTGTTTTATATTTAAATCATAGACTCTCTTTTCTATTTCTCTTCTATAACTTTGCTGGAGCGGTGAGAAAATAATGTGTTCAAAAGACATGCCAGCTTTGGCTTCAAATTCTAACAATAAATCATTGTGGACATAGGCTGTTGGATAATTATTTCGTGACACTTCTTACCACAAAGACATTGGGATGCCCCAGTACATGAGGTACAACATGCCCCTGTACCTCAAAGAAAACGCCGATGCCTCACAGCCAGGAGCGTGTGAGAGGGGAAGATGGTGAAACTTAGAATGTCCTAACCCAAGTTCTCCTTTAGCCCAGTTAGAAAAAGCAAAAGCAAACATTCTTCACAGCTTAGGCAATTCAGTGATCTGTCTCAGGGCCTCATATTATCATCTTCCCAAACCACTGCTGCCAATTTTAAAAGCCAAGTAATCTGTAGGATTTTCCAACCATGTTCAATATATTCTTGTGAGTTGCTAATAGATATTACAAGTCCACCTACATATTAATATGTGGATTTGTTATACATCGCTGCATAACAAATTACTGCAAAACTTAGTGACTTAACACAACATATTTATTATCTCACATGTTTCCTGGGTTCAGGAATTGGGGAGCAACTTAGCTGGGAAACTGTGGCTCAGGTTCTCTCCCATGGTTAGTGACAGTAAGATGTCAATCAAAACCATCTTAGAAAGCTTTACTCAGACAGGACTATTCCCTTCCCAGACGGCTTGTTCTTCTATATTCACAGGAAGCCTCACGTCTTCCCCACAGCCATCTTCATAGCTGCTGACAAGAAGACAACCTACTTCCACCAGGGCGGTGCTTCAGAGAGAGCGCCCTTCCTGACTTCTGTCCTTGCACCCATCACTCCATGAAAGAACAGGCTGTTCTTTTTGAAAGAACTGGGTCACTAAGTCCAGCCCCCAGGCAACAGGATGAGAATTAGGCCCCAGCTCTTGAAGGGAGGACGATCAAAGAATTTGCGGATAGGTTTTAAGCCACCACAAAATATTTACATATTTATTGGCTCTTTCTCCATAGAAATTTCACATTTCTTTCAGATTTTTTTTTTTTTTTACAAAACTCAAGCATAATCAGGAGTGTCTTCACAAATCTGTGCATGTCACAAAATGGCAGAGAACTATATACATCTGTCTAATGTCAGCTTTGTGGATTTCATATCATGTGATATAATTATGTAGCATGCACATATGACCTCTCTAGTCTATCTTTGCAATTCCTTGTGAATCTATAAACATTATGGGTAACACTCTTGAAATGATCACATTTGAAAGATGGGTGAGTAGTTGCCCGTGATGAGGGATGAGAGTCGGGGTAGAAGGGAGGAGGAGAGCATTGTTAGAAAAAGGCAACGTGATCATTGTGATCTTGTTTTCATCTTGACTGTTGTGAAGCTGTGGATACACACAAGCTAACATTGCATGGAACCAAACACATACACACCAGCACATGCACACAACTAAAACTCAGGAAATATGAATACAGTTGGTGTATTTCAGTGATATCCAGTTCTCATTTGTGACATTGTGCTATTGCAAGATATGACCATTGGAGCTCTCTAGATAAAGTGTATTTGGTAATAGACTCTCTCTTTTGTATTTCTACAACTCTTGGGGAATCCATGTATTTTTCAAATAGAAAAGGGTAATTAAAAATCAAAACTTCCTAAGCCTGTATTTACCAACAAATGGAAAGTCTACTAAGACATTCCTACTGAGCACAACTAATTCTGCCACATTTTCTCTCACAATCATATTAGCTGGAAAGTTGTAACACAGATGCAGAGGTGGAGTGTCTGACTCTTTCTGTGGAGAGGGGAATGACAAACACCTCAAAGGACCATGGATTACTAAAGATTTAAAACTTCCTAATTTATGAGAAATCTTGCTCTAGTCTGCATCCACACTAGGAAATGCAAGGGGAAGCACGAGGCTGCATAGTCATGGAAAAGTCAAGAATATTATCTTTTAAGGAACTACCACAACAAAATTAGAGCAAGTTGCTTAAAATCAGCCTAAGCATTCAGGACAACACAAGACTTGAATCAGCTAACAGATTTTCCAGGCAGTCATTTTAAGCTAGTTTTGTCTTCACTCCATACAGTTGTGTGTGTGTGTGTCTGTGTGTGTGCATGTTTGCCAGTAAATATGTCTGTCTGTCCATGGTATAACTGTGTTCCTATTGCTAATTATATCAACCAATTTGACTTCATTGTCATTAATTCAGCATTTAATTCATATGGAGTCCAATATTAACCCTTCAAGTTTTTTTTGGAGGGGGAACTTTAATTCTAACAAATACCAAGTATTTTGATCTCTTACTTGACATTGCCATGCTTAAGGTACTATCAGACATGAGTTGTTATTTTTCAAATACTATCTTGATTGGAATTATTTACCCTTGAAATTTAATATTTATAATAAGGAAGGTTAAAATAAAGTTTACATTTGTTAAAGTTTAAAGAATTCAGATTTAATGAAAACTATCATTTCTTATCCAGAGGATTATAGAAATTCTTATTTTTAGAATAATGTTTGCATGTAAAGAAATAAGTTAATATGGAAAGTGATTATTTCAGGTGAAATGACTCAATAATTTTAATTTTCTTTTTATCAGTGTCTTATTTTCCAAATTCGCTACATCAAAAATGTATTACTTTTGAATCAGAAAATATATTCTTGAAAGTATTGATATATTTAATTTTGTGTGATAATAGTCTTGAAAAATATATGCTCAGTGAAATGATAGAAAGGAAATATATTAAAATACCAAAGATTCCTTACTGTTAAATTATGGGTGGTATTGTCTTCTATTTTTCACTTTTTGTATAATACGCACTTATTAACTTTGTAATGAATAGGTAATAGAAAACATTTTTATATCCCCCTTCAGTCTTTTCAAATATTGTATTAGCAGTAGTTGCACTTGATGAAATCTTGGCTGTAGCTGTCAACAGATGTGTTTGTCAATAGAGAGGGGTTTACACCAATATTAGTCACTGAACAAAGAGAAAGAAGCAATAACATCACCATAAAGAATTCTAGCAAGCACAAATATATAAAAGTCAATATACATTAGTTTATAAGTGATAATATATTATTTTCTACAGAGATTATTCATACATTAGTATATCTTCTTACCTTCTTCCAATACCAGTATTAGCAGCTCAGAGCAAAAATGAGATGACATGGAAATAGTTGAGAAGAAGGATGGGGGCCTCCCTGGTGGCACAACGGGTTAAGTCTCAGCCTATGAAGCTGTCCGCAGCCACTGCGGCAAGAGTTACATCCCCAGCCAGGGAGATTCCCACATGGCGCAGCAGACCTCTCCTACCTCACCAGGCTGCTCTCCTCGGCAGTGTACATCAGTAGATCCGCCTGTTCTGCTCTCTTTCTAGTTCCGTTAATTTTGTCCTCTGTAATACTACTTGATTCTTTTTTTTTAAAGATTTATGTTTTTTTTATTTATACATACAAGCTGGGGTACAGGCCAGAGGCGTGGGGCAGTGAGAGGGTTCACCAGAGCCAGAGCGGGGAGCAGAACAGACAGATCAGAAATACACTGCTGAGGGGAGCAGCGGGCGAGGCAGGAGAGGTCTGCCGCGCCATGTGGGATTCTCCCCGGCCGGGAGTCGAACTCACGTCACTGCTGCCGACAGCTCCACAGCTCAGCGCTTAACCGCTGCGCCACTGGGGAGGCCCAATACTACTTGATTCTTAACTGTACTAATAATATGCCACATTTACAGGAAGGTCAATAATCTTTAAATACAGGTGTGAGCTTGGTTATCGAAGGCATCGTCATCACCGACTGCCACGAAATGGACATCTCCTAAGTGCAGGCGCTACAGATGTGCTCCGCAGTCATCCCTCTAGTCAGCCACATCCAAAGGGGTCAGGCCAAAAGTCACTCTGTCACCAAAGCAGACCGGCCCTAATTCTTTTTCCTGACAGACCATGGTCATGGGCCATAAATCACATCAGTTAAACCTAGACGCTTATCAAGCTCTGAGTCCACACCCAGAAGGTAATTACTGATAAACATGGCCCCAACAGGGCTCTGGGGGCCCCTGTCACCCCACCATGTCTATTGATGAGGCCCCGCCAGCCATGAGGCACAGAGTCAGCTTTCTAAGGACATGATGACAACAGTGTCCTGTGCACGCCTTCCCCGCAGGAATGTATAAAGCGAAAGGGCACGGCCTTTCACCTTCCTGGTCTCTTCTCACTTTTTGCCTTCATCCAACAAATGCGTTCCTCTCTCTGTTTCCCTAAAACGAACCCCTCTACCCTTCTTTCCTTCTCTCTTTCCTTGCTCCCCTGGATTTCTGTCACTATTTACACCTCAACACTCATAAGGGAGCTCCTATAATTTATTGACCTCCCGTTTTGAATGAGTTGTTTGCCATATATTTAAGCCTCTCAAAAGCTTGAAATGATGATGAGAAAACTGAGGTTTAGAAAATCTCATTACTAGGGTAATGCACACTTCTGTCTGCAGCCGGGTTCTGCCCACTGCTTCCCACACCGGGGTGGCTTTCCTAGAAATGTCTACCCCAGCTTAACTTCTTTTCTCTCCAGCCCAGAACATGGGCCGATCTTGCATCACAAATTGGCAGTTCTCATTTTCACTATGAAGCTGGATTTTCAAATGTAATTATCTCTCACATGTGGTTCTCATAAAGCTAGAAGCATCTTCATATAAGGTTATAAGGCATCAGGGTCATCTTTTGGAATGTTCCCTAGGGGGACAAACTCATGGCCATTTAATTCTGAATCTTTAGTCTCCTTGCTGGGAGGTCTGTAAGAAGAAATAAACTTTAAACACAGGATAGCTCCACATAGAAATGTGGGAGAGACAGAGAAAGGGGAGTGGAAGAGGAGCAGAGGAAGATGAGAAGTGGGACGTCAGGAGGGGTCACCACTGCCAAGTCCAGTGAGTAAGCAGTTTAATCAGTGGCTTCCATCTAACCCTAAGAATCCAAGTCTTTTGCCTCTGACTAGCTAGGCAGTCTCTACCACAGGACCTTTGCACTTACTCTTCTCTCTGCCTGAACAACTCTTCCCAAAGACCTGCATAACTCTCTCCCCTCTCAAGACATTATACAAAGGTCACTATTAAAATAACATGTTCCTTGATTTCTGTTTCTTAAATTGCAACAACACCTCCCCCATTCTCCCCTTTTTCTTTGCTGCTTTCTTTTTCTCCATTGCACTTATCATTACCTTACATTCTGTATAATTCACTTTTCCATTTCCTATTTTGTCACTTCTTTTAATTAGAATGTAACCTCCATGACGAAGGAATATTTGTCACTGTGTCCCCAATGTCCAAAGAGTAGCTGACATACAGTAATTGATCCAAATGTTTGTTGAATGAATGGATACATTTGAAGGTACATCTCCCCCCATCAAAGTCCCCTCACTGTACAATCCCTAGGTAATGACATGTATTCTGGGCAAAGCCATATTTTCCTCACAGTGACTAAGCCTCATCTCAGTGACCCATGGGTCACCAGGGAGATTTTAATTCCGGAGTTAGACATCACCCCTGAACTGACAGTTGGCTCTTGCGAGGATACCCCTGCCCTATATACTGAGGATAATGTTCAAGACAAAAATAATGTCCAGAGTTCTCATAAAATGAACGGTAGAGATGAAGGCAGCTGTGCACATAACCAGAGCAGAAAGTCAGCTATTTTCAGAATCAAGGATAAAGAGCTGCAATGGCTCTTCTCAATCTGCCTTATCATTTGCAGATTACAAAATTCCACAGGCCATAAATTATAAACTTGGCTGCTTCAGAAGCTCCCTTGACATCATCACACGGCCATGTTAAATAGTCAATACCCCAATTCTTTCAAAAACTGGTTTATCTGACTGTATACTTGCTGCTATTTAGTGAACATTAGGCCCTAAAAACCAAAGAGCTCTTTTTTTTTTCCATTTTCTTTTTTGTTGTATGTATAGTATACTGACTCAAATCTCAATAAAGAGTTTTAAAAGTCAAACCCTGGGGGCCTTTCCCAAGAATAATTTATACTGAAGTCACTGCAGGGGTTAAAGAGAGTATGCTTACAGGTCAGATTTCACAAGAAGGGAAATGCATGGTGTGTCTCCAAGGAATGTCGAGCCCAAGAAGCTGAAAGGAGACTTGAGAAAAATTAAACATGTGCAAATTTTAGTTGTACTTTCTTACAAAGTCAACAGGAAGTCAGACATTAAATGCAACAGCCTCACAAAAGGCTCATCAGAAACTCATTCATGAAATGAAACCATGGTAAAGTTATGGAAGTCTCAGGAGATTGCTGTAAACCTAAACGATAATTATGGTGAAATCTTACTTTTAGAGTACAATAAAATTAGCTAAAACAATGGGTTGAACCCTAGGCACAAATCTAGCCTTGGAGCAGTCAGATTCTAGAGAACTTTCCAAGCTCAACTCTATAAGTCAGCAGCAGCTCCTGGCTTCTTGGTGAATTGAGAAAGTTTCATAGTGGTGGCTTCAAAGTCAATCCCTAAACTGTGAGGTATTAACTGAAAATTTTACCACAGATCTAAAAGCAAACTTAAATCCTTTATATGGCGACATGGAGGAGATGGAATCATGTGTGTTATCGATGAGACTTTTCTCTGGTTTAGAACTAACCTTATGAATTTAACATGGGATCACTAACTAGATTACTCCTCAACACCAATGTGTTGGCCCTAGAATTACTCATCCAGAATCATCCAAGGGAGGAGAGGTATTGGGAGATTCTTGTTAAAAATTAATACCCCCAGGCTTAATTTAGAACTACAAGATTCAGAATCTCTAGGGTGGTATCCTTAGAATCACCAGGTTTCCCTATTTTTGACACTCTCTAAAATGTACGACTCAACACTAGAGTGAGTCCCAACTTTAACTACAAATAGAAATATCTAAAAGCTTTAAATGGAAAGCCAGTCCCACACCCAGAAATTGTGCTGAATTATTTGAGATAGAGCCTGGACATTGGGATTTTTATGATCTAATATGTTCGCAAAATTAAGAATTACTATAGTAGAGTCTCTTTCCTATACTAATTTCCTCCCCCTGATCCTCCAGAAACAAAACATGAATCATAAATTAGCTGTAATCAAACATATAAATATTGTGATGTATTTTCAAAACACTTTTAAGAAGCTGAAATTATTCTCTGATTACATGAGGCAATGGACTTGGGACATAAAGTCATTGAAATCATTGTCTAGGGTATAACTGAATTTTTTTATATGAGAAGAGAGGTCTGAGCACTGAAACTGCAGACTTTACAATCCTTGAAGATAAACCAGAGGGATTTCATGGATCCACTAGAAATTTTATTGTTTCTTCACAATGGGCAGAGAAAATTTATAAAACAATGAAAATGTGGTCACTGTCGACAATATTTTTAAACTTCATATCATTTAAACTCGAGTATCCGTGGTTAATAATAATATTCAATATTGATTGGCTTCTTACTCTATGTCAGGCATTTTGTAAGCACATTAAATAGACTTATTTCATCTGTTGCTAGTGTAAAATATGGTTATTCCATTTGACCGTAGAGAAAACAAACCTAGTTCTATTACATATTCAACAACTGGCTTTAAGAGTCCATTTGGTAATACTATAAATTTAAATGAAGATCTCACAGCTACTCTGGAGAAATAGCAGTGATAAAAGAAAAAGAAGAAAACATTTATTTCTGTTCAGAAAAGTGATTCTTTATCAGACCTCATTACCCAAGGTCTGATGGGTGAGTCCCTCTTCCCTGAGGTTGCGATGCTTCTGTAAGAACAGGAAACCCAAAATTGGTATGGTTTATCCTACCTTCCCTGGGAGTCTGCTATGGACCAATTTGTCATGGAAAGTGCAGTCTTCTATTTTTACACTACAAATCAGTTCTCAGGAAAACCCCATAATTTGAAGGAATAAAGATTTTGTTTGGAAACTGGAGAGGAAAATTTGTAGATCCCATAGGGAGAAACGGCCCAGAGTGGCATGGGTTGGAGGTCATTTGCCATTTGCCAACTCAACAGGAGTCCCAGGTCTTGAGTGCTCACACGTCTAGGTGCTCAATGATCTTCACCAATTCTCCGTTGCTCCCATTGCTAGAGTGGACTCTTGTCTTATCAAATAATTGAAGGAGAGATTATTGTGTAAGACTATCTTCCACTAGTGGGTTTTCCTGTAGAATGTATCATCAGGTCAGTTTTCAGGTTTTTAAATGTCATGTGAGGACTAGTCTTGTGATACTTTAAAAATAAAATGCTTGTGCCGCTTGGACCAAAGAATGTTTTCAGTCATCTTGGAGAAAGAAGAAATTCCCCATGGCTTTTCCATTAGATGGAAGTACTGTGGCTAAGAAGGAGATGGGGGGGAGGGGGGGAAAGAAGAGCGTTTGCTGATTTCTGGAATCAGTTCCTGACATCTTTTCATCAGCGAAGATATTTTGAGTCCAAGGAGGAAAGCCAGGAATCGTGATTTCTTGTTCCTTTTCCACTACTGACTCATGGGGCCTGAGCACATTGCTGCCTCCCTGGGCTAGTCCCCTCCTCTCAAAAATGGGGCTAATGAGACAGTGTTTCCACCACTTAATCCCAGTGATGATGCTGGGATTAATGAGAGTATTTTGGAAAGAAAAGGAAAAAAAGTCTTTGATCTAAGATATAGTGCAAGTACAATATTTTATTATAAACAATAATAAGGGCCTTCTGCTCTTGGTGCCAGGGGAGCAAACCCTTCTCCTCTTGGTCTGTATTAATACTTGCACCCAAGGGTGTTATTTAGTGCCAAAATGTATGTACTGAATGGCACCCTTGGGGCCTACAGCAGTTAACCCATCTCCAAAAGGTGGCTGATTTATCCTCTACCCCCCCACCCTTCCCACATTAGGCTCATGTCTATTGCTATTGTTGTCGAATAACTGAGCCCTCCTTACAGGTCTACAGAGTCCCATGTGCTTCCTTCAACTTACTTAACAGAGAGTAAGAGATCTGAAAGTGCTGTCAGAATAGTTACTTCTGTTTGAATATTTGCTCTTGACTCATTGGCAGGAACAACTCAAACCAGTTATGATTACCTGTAGCTATTTATAACTATGCTATTGTTTATTGTTTATCTCATTGTTTGGATAATTTATTTTCACCATGCACAGAATAAGTGTATTCTCTGGAGGTGCCAAACTTTTAAAAATCTCCCTCTTCCTCCCCAGCCTCTCTCCAATACTCTCCATTCTGGCTCTCTGACCAAATCTTCACCGCACCAAATGTTCTCAGAGTTTAGCACAGAAGCCACCAAGATATGGGCTGAGTCACCTCAATTCTGGTCTCTACTTACCAGTCTTTTTAAACAAAGAAATGCCAGAATGAATGAATAAGTAGTAAATAAATGACCACGGAAATTGTTACTGAATTGTCCAATAAAACTATGAGAGACGTTCTAGTTTAAAAACTATCATGGTTGTATGGTCTCACAAGAGGACGATAGGAATGCTTGTGTCAACCAAGTTTAAAGTTCTTTCCACACAGGCAGTAACTCTTCTGAGCTAAAAGAAAAGAAATGCCAACAGCAAATAGGCCTTCACTCTATTCATTACTATTTCAAGATAACATTGTCACTTGAGTTGGAACCTTGATAATCATCCTGCTCCCTCTCCTTCATCATAAATACCAATGTAGAGGTTGACTAGTAAGGAGAATTTCGAGGAACTCTATCACAGTTACTAAACCATTTGATTTTACCAAACAATTATGTCTCAGAGATTACCCTTATTTATTTTATCATGTTGCGACTGATACATGGGCTTGAAGGCAAAATCAGCAGTGTATACATCATGTTGAAAGACCTGATAACAAATGTGTGGGGTTTGCAGCTGGTCTTATGGTAATTTATGGAGCCCAGACTTCTGGAATCACTTTAGCAATCATCTAATCCAGAGTTTTACCTTACAGAGAGAGAACCAGGGCCCAGAAAGGTGATTGGCTTTGTCAAAGATCTCTACCCATTCAGGGTTCTCTCAACTAATAAATGTGAGGTGTGGGAAAGGAACGTATGTGATTTAAAGACGACTCCAGTCAATTAGGAAGATTTCTACAGATTTGATAGGAAACATCACCTTAGGGTAATACCAACTTTATCCAAATCAAATTGAAATATTACTCTTCCTCCCAACTACAGTAACAGCCCTAGCCTAACATTGACTTGAATTCTCCTTTTTTATAACACAAAAAGTCTCAAATAAGAGATAACTATTTAGGTAAATAAGAAAAGCTAAAGAGAATGGATTTAAAATGTGTAGATAGGCATATGTTTATGTTAGCTTGCCTTACTTTTTGGTAACCCTGACTCTGATGGGTAAAGAAAAACTCTCATCGATCAATTTGATAACAAGGAATTCCCAAACTTACCCTACAATATTAATCTTGAGTTCCTGAGAGGCAGAGCTTGTCACAGCAGCTTGCTGGGGATCTTAATGACCTGGCAAAAAAAGGGAGCTGTTACAGAATGACAGAGAAATGCCTCCAGGTCCCTGATAGCTGGCCTTGCAGTGGGAACTCACTCCTCCTGGTATATAACAAGGTTAAGTTGAGCTTCTTTCAACACTTGATCTCAAGTTTTTCCTCACACAACCCTGCCTACCTTAAGTAAGTGTGAAAGGAAAGAAATATGAACAGTTCTTTAAAAAAGAAAACGCTTTTCAGGAAAGCTTCCAAGAATAATTTCACCTTTGCAAAAAGTGAGGAATTAATGGACTGAAGGATAAGGCTTAGGAGAATACATAGGAAAGCTGGTAAAGAATCTACTTAATATGCATGACTGAAAATTAGATAAATGTTCAGGCTATATTTAGTTTTTCTTTATTTCTTCTATTTCTTTCAACTATCTTTAACCTGCTCTAGCATTTTTTTGTGTTTGGAACCTGTCAGCATTTTTTTTTTTTTGGAGGGAATCATCTTTTAGAAACCCTGAAATAGGTGTTGAGGTATTGCCATCAACTGTGACTGAAAGCAACTTTAATGAAGAACGTAAACTAAGAAACATATAAGCCTACTGAGTTTATAGGATTTCAGAAAAATTTTGTTAAAGTTTCTTTTCTCTTCATTATATCTGCAAACTTTCTGAAGGTGTTTCTCCATCATTGGACATTAAATCTACATTACTTTTCCATGAAATCATATGTCTTACCAGCTTATCCCTTAGTGTATTTCAGATAAAGGATTTTAAAAAGCAACCCTCAGTTAAAAAATAAATGTTGTATGAATTCAAGATGAAACACCAAATACTTTAGAGCAATAGCTTACAATATGGTTTGTAGCACAAATACTAAGACAGTGATTAAATTTTACTCCACGATATAAAATGATATTGGGCAGTAAGTGGTGGTCTGATGCATGCTTCACAAATCTCACTGAATATGTGACAAAACATTTCTTTTTACATTTCCGAAGGATTCTCTCTAGAAGGACTAATTACTATGGTCAAATGTGTACTTCTTGAAATGCGGTTGTATTCTATAATCAAAATTAGTTGCACTCCTACATACTAACAGTAAACTATGTGAAAAAGAAATAAAACAACTGCATTCACGATTGCATGAAAAACAATAAATTTGAAATAAATTTAAAGGAAGTAAAAAAATGTATACACCGAAAATTATAAGATATGGATGAAAGAAATTGCAGAAGACAAAAATAAGTGAAAAGACATCCCATATGTAAGGATCAGGAGAGTTCATATTGTTAAACTGTCAAATGAATACCCAAAGTCACTTACTGATTCAGTCAATCTCAACCAAAATTCCAAAAGCATTTTTCAAAGAAATAGGAAAAAATCCAATCCTAAACTCATATCAAACACCAGACAACCCCAAATAGCCAAAACAATGTTGAAAAAGAACAAAACTGGTGGCATCACACTTCCTGATTTCAAGCTATATTTAAAGCTTTCATAATATAAACAGTATGGTATTGGCATAAAAACAAAAACACAGATCAATGGAACAAAAGAGAGTTCACACATACATGGTCAACTAATATTTGACAAGGGAGCTAAGAATATTCAAAGCAGAATGTAGTCTCTTCAACAAATCATTCTGGGAAAGAGGGACGGCCACATGCCAAAGAATAAAATCATACCCCTATCTTACATCATTTGCAAAAATTATCTCAAAATGAATTAAGGACTTAAACATAAAACCTGATGTCACAAAATGTCTAGAAGAAAATATAGACAGGGATTTCCTTAACATCGGTCTTGGCAATGATATTTTGGATATGATACCAAAAGTATAAGCAACAAAAGCAAAATAAACAAGTACGAACTACACCAAACTAAAAAACTGTGCACAGCAAAAGAAACGTTAGGCAGAGTGAAAAGACAAAATATTTGCAAACCTCATATCTGATAAGGAGTTAATAACCAAAATGTATAGGGAACTCATATAAATCAGTAGCAAAAACAAAAAATCTGATTTAAGAAATAGGCAGAGGACCCAAATAGACATTTTTGAGAGAAGATACATAGCTGTCTAATAAGTACACAAAAATGGATCAGGGTCTTAATGAGATCTCTGCACTCCCATGTCTGTTGCAGTATCATCCACAATAGCTAAGATATAAAAACAGTGTCCACCAACAGATGAACAGTGAAGTGATATATATGTTGGGGGGGGGAGCAGGGGGAGGTGTGATATTGTTTAGCCATAAAAAAAAAATCCTGCTTTTTTTTTTAACAACATAGATGATCTTTGAGGATATTATGTTAAATGAAATGTTAGGGAAAGACAAATACCATATGATCTCCTTATATGTAGAATCTCAAACAATCAATAGAATGGAATGGTGGTGCCAGGCTGAGGGGTTGAAGAAATGGAGAGATATGGGTCAAAGGTACCACTCTTAGTCAGATAATATCCCCAGTGGCCTCTTAGACAGCACAGTGACTGCAGTCAAAGGTACTGTATTGTATATGAAAGCTGAGACGATAGTACAAATTCTTGCCATAACAACAACAACAACGTGGTACCTATGTGAGGCAAAAAATAAGGAACTTACCCTATCATAGTAAACATTGCACAGGTTGTACATGTTGCAAATCACCACATTGTACACCTTAAACTTGTACAATGGTATATGTCAATGGCATCTCAATAAAGGTGGAAAAATAAATTTTAAAAAATTCACATGCTGATCTTGATCAACATCACAAGATAATTACAGGATCAAAATCTCATGGAGCTTTAAAAATAATAAAAGCTGTTGGCCGGATGTCTCTTACCCAGCCCTCACCTCGCGTGAAACAACCAGCCTATCAGAGACCTGAAATAGACTAGATAATGGCTCCAAGAAACCTAACTACACACAGTCACTGCTTGTGCTGATCTGTGTGCACTTCATTTGTAAAAGGCACTTTAAAAATCCCTCAGAGCTACTTTCCTTTATTTGGGCACAACTTTACTTGGCTCCAGAATCTGCTTTTCTCAGACATAACATAATAGAAGCAAAAAACTAGAAAGGGGGAGTAACCGTCCTTGAAAGCAATAAGATATATTAGCTGTCTTAGCTTAACAGAGAGCAATAGATTTTTTTTTTAATAAAACTAATAAAAAAAAAACCAGATCTTAGAGCCCCACATGCATTATGGGGTAATTTAGTGCAAGTCAGAGCTGCTTAGCTGTCCCAGAGAACATGTTTACATTAAACTATAATTACAGTTATATGCAATGATGACCCCCAGTCATCCAAAAATGATTCATTATTATAAATTCTATTTCCTAAGGTATAGATGTACACATTCTATATTATTTCTAAAATATATTATTATCAAAAGAAATATATTTTTTTAAGTTTTAGGGCTTCTAATGATTCCTTAAAGACAGTGAACATTCTTGTAAAGTGGGTGACTGTCAACAAAACAAAGATGTAATGGGCATGGCACTGGGTTTAGACAAAATCGAGGTATTGTCTAAAATCTAGCAATCTGAGAATTTAAAAATTTGGGGGAGTGAAGATACACGTAGACCCAGGAAGGAGCATCCCAGGGATGGGGGCAGATGCAGTGGGCCCCACATGGACAAACCCACACCCGCTGCCAGGCTACCAGGATGAGGCGGGGTTGGGGGCAGTATGACAAGGGGCAGAGAACGAACCAGGGGTCATCACTTGAGTTCAGACTTTTTTCCTAAATGCAAAGGGAAAACATTGCAATGATTTAAGACAAGCAAGTATGGTATGTGACTTGTTTGTTTTTTAAAGTTCGCTGACTGCTGGGTGGAGAATGGAAGGTAGGGAAGTATGGCCCCAAAATGGGAACTGAGGTAACAGGCTGGTGCCCCATGGAGACAGGAATCCGAGAGCTAGCCTCTCAATAAGCAAAGCACTAGGGTATCACTCATTAAAACAAACGTATTCATTTCCTTTCCCTTAAAACTTGTTTATCGCATTATGCATGTCTAAAGGCTGAAGTTGCCCCATTGAAGAAAGTGACCATGTTAGAGGCCAAATTCTCCTGTCCAAAGGAGAACTTTCAACCTAATCGTTATCTCTCACTCCACTTCCTCTTTCCAGAGTTTGATTTCAGAAATGTCACTGATCTAAAACTTAATACTGACACCAACAGCTTTATTATTTAACAATTCTTGGACTGCTACTCTTTTCAATCGATGAATATTTTTTCAGCAGAGACCTGAAACCTGATTATTTAATAATGAAACGTAAGTTCTGAAGCCCCTTCATGTCCTTTCCCATTGGGTATAAAACCAACAACAAGAAACCTCTAGCTAAATATTGTTTGAATTAAAGGATGGTCTCTTCACTGCATGGGGTTTCAATCCCTGCTTACAAGTCCTGCCTTAGGCAACATCATCTTTCTAGATGAGTGAATTTCTTGAAACAGAAAATATTTGGACTTTTTCTTCATGAAAGATAAAAGAATCTTTCTACTCCCTTCTCTCTTCATAGATTCCCTTAGGAAGAAATCTAGTAAAAGCTGAACTGGAAAGAATGTGATTAGTTTGCCAAAAGAATATAATGAGCCTGCACTACATGATAGAGATGGAGATATTATGACCCATCTGTCATAAGGATAATTTCAGTTTCTAGAATCCTGTGAGTGCCTCCCAACCTCTTCAAGAAACACTACGGACGATTTTACAAGTATTAAAGGACTGACCCACAGTGGGCACCATGGATGCCAACTAAGGGTAAGAATCTTGATTTAGCCAAATGTAATATGATGGGGCACAGGGTTACTGGGGTGTTTTGTCACCATGTGGCTTCCAACACACAAACAACATCTGGGGCACTCTGTGATACAAAAAATGAACATTTGCCATTTGCAATAGCATGGACAGAACAGGAGAGGATTGTGGGACATGAAGTAAGTCACAAGGGGAAAGACAAATATGACGTGGTATCACTTACATGTTGAATACCAAGAAGCAAAACAAAGCGCTCGTCAAATCTATAGCAAACCCTAGAAATACGTCTGTAGAATTAAGGTTAGCAGAGGGGCAAGGGGAGGATGGAGAGTAAAGTGGAGAGGTGGCCCAATGGACTATTTTTATAAAAAAAAAAGATCTGGGGCCTCCCTGGTCTAGGGGTTAAGTCTCAGTGCTATCACCACTACAGTCTGAGTTCAATCCCCAGCCAGGAAACTAACCCACATATGGCGCAGCAGACCTCTCCTGTCTCGCCTCCTACCCTCCTTAGCAGAGGATTTTAGTAAATCCACCTGCTCTGCTCCCCACTCTGCTCTGGTGAATCCTCTCATCCCCCTCACCTCTGGCCTACATCCAGTTCTTCTACACACAATGAAAAATAAAAAATGCCTGAAGGAATCAATAAACAAATGACTGCATTTAGCTAGTGCACAAATAACAACGGTCTCCCTCTCTATCTGAAAGTGAAATGTTCTTACTTGGTTTACTTTACTAGGCAATTTGGGGTGTCTGAGAACACTACTACCATTAATATATGGAAATTGTTCAGCATTCCTAACCCCAAAAAACAAATTATCAAATCATATCAAATAAAAAACTCTACTTTCAGATAGCAGGGGAAGCCTGTACTAATGTAAGTTTAGAACTATGTTCATGTGTTTGTGAAAACAGAAGAACACAAAAAGGGGGAGAAATCATTGCAAATTCTCACCTTGTACACCCCTTAGGATGTCTGTAATGATGACATACAGATTCCTTTCTCCAAAAATGTCTGAAGTAACCACCAAGAGAAGGCAGACCCCTAACTGCTAGTCCCAGTGCTTATTCTCCTGACAGACACTCTTGAAACTAACCTCCTGCCAAAGCCTGGCCTCTCTGGCCAACACTGCCTGGATTCAAGTCTTGGCTCTGTCTCTATCAACCACATAGCCTCAAGCAAATGCCTCAGTTTCCTCATCTGTAAAAGGGAGTAATAATAGGACCTACCTCAAAGGCTTGTTAGAAGGATTGTATTTTATATATACAAGGTACATAAAACAAATCTTTCACATAAAGCAAACCTAATACATGATAATTAATATTAGCCACGCTTTCATTCATCAGTACCAAAAGAGTATTCCCTCCCCCACTCACCTCAATAAAACAAATGTGTTCTCTAATCCCTTGAGAAAACAGCTGTCTGGAAAGAGCAGCAGCCGCATCAAATGGAAGCTGGTGAGAGGCACAATCTCCATTCTCGCCCTAGATTTATGGAAAACAACCTGCATTTGAACACTGTAGCGGACACACTAATGTGAGGAGCACTGCTCCTACACTGCCCGCAGTGGCTATGCTGGCTGCCTCAGAACAGCCCTCACCCCAGACTTTTCCTACTGTGCCCTCAAGAGCTGTTTTAAAACTAGCAAACCCTCTGTAACCTCTAAATGATCCCCATATTCTACCATATGTGAATCTCAGCTTTCCCTAAAGATCCAACCTCCTTTGCAAACGTCTGTGGTGATGGCTGTTATTCTTACACACCCCAACGGTGCTTAATTGTCTGCTTCACTGCTTTCTCCCTGTGACTCTGTAAATGGTCCAGAATTCAAAACTAGAACTAAAAAATCTATCTCCTCTTTACCATCCTGCCCCCTGATGTGGCACCCAGTTCCAGCCTGGTCTTTCCTATTCCTCTGCAGTTTACTTTTCACTGGAACACATGATGTCACCAGAAGCCATGCCCCATACTAGTGGCCTATTTTCATTAGGCAAGAACTAAACCACTGCCGAGTGCATGCTGATCTTTTAGACAAAGTGCGGTTTCTTCCCACCTCTTCTTTGTCAAGAATTTTACCCAGGAATCTTTCCTGTCTACATATTTTTTCACTAATTACTTCACTCAACGCTGTAAGTCAGGAAGTTGAGATGAGGTCATATTATTTTTGACTCTTTGCTAGACTTTAAAAGGAGTCAGCATCAAGAGAGAATGGACTCGATCTGTTTGCGTAGCAGAAACTATGATACATACACACATGCGCCACGCGGAAGCCGGGGGTTGCCTGCTACATTCACAGAGAAGTGAATCTATAAGTGCAAAGAAACAAAGACAAAGCATGATGTCAGCGAGACAGAGAGTCAGGAGCACAGGGTCTCTCACCATTCACAAAATGAAATGACAATTGAACTGATTGCCTCTTCCTAGGATGTTCTTCTGCATGGCTCCACCACTAACCTAGTCTCCAGCTCAAAAGTTATTCCTTGTGTCAAATGTCACCAAGCAGAGACAGCCTCTCCCTTCCCTAAATTCCACTGTAATCTCTGCAAGGTCAATTTTATTCTTCCTGCTGTTCTTCCTAAAACATGAGGTGGATGAAGGTGGGTGATGCGTGTTTAAGTCTGTGAGTGTTCTTCACACGGGACTGTGAACAGTTTCCCAGGACTGCTACTTCCTGGCAGCCTGCTCTGCAGATCAGCGATGCTCACATGCCCCATCTATGGAATTTTTCTTTCCCTCGTATGGCATGGACACAGATCCCCACCTGAAGCCCATGAGCCTTCTGAAAATCTACCATCAAGAAGTATGTGGCCTCAGAAAAAAAGATGGTTTCACTACGTGAACAACTTGTACCTCGAAAAATATTGTCATCGTAAAAATCCTGAAGCAAGGGCACCCACATTTCCCACAATGTAAACTAGAATCATTCTATGCGTAAATCACTTCTCTTCCATCTGCTTTTCATAAATGGTGATGATTGAAAATGGGAGGAAAGGAAGAGCAGAGAGTGAGACGGGAAATTAAGTGGACATTCTATTCCACTGGCCCCTCCAGGGGAATGTATGAGGACTCCCTTCTCATCCCAGTAACAAAGAAAACACCCCTCAATCCACATTGAGCTGAGAAACAATCAATTACAGAGCTCCCACAATAAAATGGGAAAGTTCTGCTCTCTTTGTATTAACTTAAATAAAATAGTGACTACCATGCGAAAATAACGTTTTTGATACTTTGCTCCTGGTTTATATGAGTCAAGGGATTGTCGCTTCCTTAGGTATGGACAAAAGATCCCAAAGTTCTCTATTTTATAAACTTCTGTTTTTATTCTCTTAATATATAATATGTATATTTTGCTTCTTTTTAGACAGTGAAAGCAATAAAAATTTATCTATTTTGGTGAGAAAAGACCTGGAAGTACCTTTTATAAAGTCAGTATTGGAATGATTTAACATATTATATGCTATTGCAGGTTAAATACCTCATTAATCATTAAACATGAACAGTGACGCATCAAGAAAATTAAAGAGAGTTTATAGTTTGTACTGATTGGCACGTTTGAACTGATAAAATGAATTGTTGGAATTTAATGTTCTTTCTGTTAGTTGATCAAAGAGAAATGCAAGCCTAAATCTTTCCAATGTAAATAATGCTTCAGAGTCCAACTGTGATTCTTAAGAATGGCCAAGTAGATGGTTGCTATTGAGAGCACCAGGCCTGAAAGTCCACTCCACCAGCAACAGAATTTTGTAAGCCTAAGCAAACCTCATTCCCAGATCAGACGAGCATTAAGAAAACACAGTGCCAAGAAAAATATTGCTCATTCACTGCCCTGAGTAAGAGTCCTTCCTATGTACATGGGAGGAAGTCATTTGCCAGATGTTGCTGTTTATTTTACAAGTCTCCCTTTGACTTGTGCTTATTTTCTCTTGACCTCCGCAACTTCTCCCATGTACACCACATGGAGGAAAATCAAGACTCTGTAAATCCGGCGAGAATAGTACCTAACTCTTCCAGTCAATACCTCAGTCTCAACATGTGTTCTTGTTTATGAATCCACCCTAATTGCTGATGGATTGAATAATTAGCCCTTCCCCATTCGATGCTATCTGGACATCCATCAGTAAAACAGACTATTTTACAACTTGGCATCGAGAATTACATCTATGTGGAAACTTTCTCTTTAATGAAAACAACAATCCTCTTAATGATAAATCAGTGTAAATAAAAAAGAAGAAAGTCAAGAGGAAAAGAAAGGACTGTTAATTTCTAGACCTACTTCATGTCATTAGAACTCCCAAAATACCAAGCATGGGATAAAAAAGGTTACACTTTAGCAAATGGGATTCTAGCAGGAATTTTACTATAATCATGTTTTCCCCCTCCAGATAGAGAAGCAGACTTACTGACTCAGCAATAAGCAATCACTCCATGTATATGTTTCACACACATTACTACATTTAGCTAAAATGACATTGGAGTTCATGTAAGGCACTGTGTTCTCAGCAGTCTCATACCTATCCCACCTCCCTATCTCCTGACCAAAGTCAAACACCTGTGAAAGAGGCTGCCTCTGCTCTATGTCTCAGCATTAGCTTTCACACTTTACTGAGTCTCTATTCCCCACTTGCTAGCTTCAAGGGCCATGCCACAAGTAGATAAAGAAACTGGGGTAATATATAATGGGCCCAAGAAAAGAGAGAAAGCAGGACTGACGTTCAATCAGCTAGGAACATTCTGCAAAGATACTCAGAGGCGTGAGTTCTTCAGGGTTACCCCAGGAACTCAAAGGGCTTTGATTGAAATCATCACTAAAAATGTGTGCACATATACAGACAACCCTTAAACATTCCTGGTGTATTTCCTAATATGGAGAGAATAGCCCTGGAGAATAGTAGGTACTCAGTCATCACTGAATGAATGGGTAGATAAATGAACAGGCGGCTGTGTGAGAGACTAAGAAAAGACATCTGTACATTATCTTTGTGAGTTATTCAAATAGTAAGCTACAATAGTTAGTGGGGTTTTCCTTCCCCCAAATTTTTAGTAAAATTTCTCACTTGGCACAAATATTATTGCCCTCGGTAACTGAAAATCTCCAGAATCCTGTGGATCCTATTCCTTTAGTTGATCGAGGGTTGGAAAACATCTAATGCTATAATTTACATATTTTAATCTGGCATTTTTTACTCAATGTATTTTAAAAATACATTCATTTTAATTCAATAACAAACTTGACTTGATTGTGGTTTAGCATAGTGTTCTCAAACTATTTGTGGTAGAAAACCACAGATTTTTTTTTTTAATTTTCAATCCAAAATAAGCAGATATTTTTATAAAATAAAATTAGAGATAATATACCAGAAAATTGCAGCATTAGTCAAGAAATGGAAACAACCTAAGTGTCCATTGATGGATGAATGAATAAAGGAGATATAGTCTATCTATACGATGGAATATTACTCGTCCAAGAGAAAGGAAACCAAGCCATTTGTGACAATGATCTGATAGACACCTTGAAGACATTACACTGGTCAACAGTGAGATCATTACTGACTTAAAAAGGCCCTAATCTGTAGTATCTTGGTGTGCTGAACATGAATACAATCCTGAAAATTATTTATTAGCTCTCATTTTGAAGACATTTCATATAATTCATCTAATATGTTTCACCATGTAAATTTATCCAGTAGGATAAATTTATCCAGTAGGATAAATTTAGGATTTAGGATGCAACAACATCCTAAATCAGCCTAGAATGATATAACATTGCATCGCATTGCATAATACCATCATGCACACATCATCCAGAGTTGATTGCATCATTTTTTGATGCAATGCATTACTACTGCCAGGCGGCTGCTGAAGTAAGCCGACGTTAGCAGTGCACTATATAAAGTCCTGTTGGAAAGGTTGAGCATTGAAAATATTTCAGATTTTGTGCGAGACAGTTGAAGCTAACTGTTCCATATAACTGTTATTATTTTATACATTTGGGCACAATACAGAACAGTAATGCCTCAAAAGTGCATTAATAGAATGGACAATTTCTGCTCTATTTGTGGGGAAGTGACATTTGCCAACCAGAAGGAAATTATCACTTCTCAAGTGACGAACACTTCTAATCTTTACTTCAGACGCAAGGCTGGTGACCAAGACAAGCCTTGGGCCCCACATATATGCTGTACTACATGTACAACACAGCTTTCACAGTGGTTCAATGGCAAAAGACCATCAATGCCGTTTGCGGTCCCCATGGTGTGGACAGAGCCAAGCAACCACATAAAAGACTTACTTTTGCTTGGTTCCTCCTCTTTCCGGAAGAATAACAAAGCAAAAGAAGTCAAGAAGGGTCTATCCAAACAGTCTGTCTGCATTGAGATGACCAGTTCAACAACTTGCTGCAGGGTGATGTAAAACAAGCATGGAATGCTTTTCGCCTAGTGTCTACAAACTTTCTTGGGAATGTTAGGGCAGAAAACTACAAGGAACTAGTAGAAGACGTGCTGATGCAGTATCAGAAACTTGGCTGCAATATGTCTCTAAAGATCCACTTCCTTCATTCCCATCTGGATTTCTTCCCTGAAAACTGTAGTATGGTTAGTGATGAACATGGTGAACGTTCTCATCAAGGTATCGTATCAACGGAACAAAGATATCAGGGAAAATGGTCCACTACAATGCTGGCTAACTACTGCTGGACACTCCCCAGAGATGCTCCTGAACAGCTAGCTGTACAAGAGACCAGCGAAGAAATCTAAGAAGTAGTTTATGACTTCATTTTTTACAGGTATTAACCTCAGGCCTATTACTACTGGCATGCATTTCGTGATGTAAACATCCATTTATTGCAGATTACAAAAAAAACTAGAGCCAAAATTAGAATTTGACTGTCATATTCGTGTTGAGCACATACAAATTGATGGGAAATGACTAATTTTATTTCAGTAATATGACTTATGAAAAAATTTGTTGACCAGTGTTACAAGTGAACTAACTAAAAGACAGGCAAATTCTGTATGATCTCACTTATATGTGGGATCTTAAAAAAGTTGAACGCTTATAGAAACAGAGAGTAGAATAGGGGTTAAAAAGAAGTGAAACTGGGGGATGCAGCATGGAGAGATACAGATAAAAGGATCCAAGTCTTCGGTAATGAGTAAGTTCTGGGGAATCCAATGTACAGCATGTTGACTATAGTTAATGATACTGTATTGCATGTTTAAAATTTGCTGAAAGAGTGGAGCTTAAGTGTTTTCACCACACAAAAAAAGGCAACTCTGAGTTGATGGATGTGTTAATTAACTGATTAAGGTTCACAATGTTTACATATGTCAAATCATCATGGTGGGCACTTTATGTATAATTTTGTCAATTACACCTCAGTGATCTTGGGGGAGGGGAAGAAAATAAAAGCAAATGATAAAAGACAAAAACTCCATCATTTTTATCATGATATTGACGGGCATAAAGTTACACTGTCAAGTTCCTTTGCTATGTACAAAGTTTCTAAACACTCTCCCTGTTGGTCACTGTCTGGTGGCTTTCAATAACCATCTCTGGATCACTTAAGGCCACAATGGCTTAGGCCCAACTTCCTCCTTTCTTTCTTCCTGAGTATACCAGATTTAGGACAATAATTCAAAGCATGTTCACATTTCCTATGACATCCTTTCCATAACACTTAGCACTAAGATCTTTGCAGAGGCGGAAGATCACTCTGTGTTGTTGAAATTAGTTGCCTTTTTTTTAAGGCATAAAAGCAGTCATTTGTAATCATTACATCCTTCAGGATTTTAAATACTGAAGGCTGAAATATTTGTCAAAAGTCAGAAAATAAAAATCGCTGGGAAAATGTCCCTTTCTCAGAAAAAGAGACACACATCTCTGTTCTCCCACTGAAATGCTACCAAACCATATTTTCTTAGCATTGCAGAATAATCAAGATTTATGTTTTGATGAACACTGAGTTCATCGAAAGGACCGCACAACCCCAGCTTGCTGCGTTTCTCAAACAACATGTGTCCCTTCGAAGGGACTGGGAGAGGGAAGCTCTTTTCTGTGCTCTTTTCATCTCTCCCCTCCCTGCCCCTCACACGTGTTGTGCACCCGGGCACAGCACATGTTTAATGACTTTGCAGTTCAGTGCATGTCTGATAAACAGACTATTTGAATCCTAACCATCCTATTTATCAACCAGGAGACCTTGGGGAGGTCACTCATGCTTCTAAATTCAGATTTCACAATAGCTTTAAGTCAAGATAATTTTTTTTTTTAATGAGCAAAGGCATTTTTAAGAATGGCATTGAAGAATAATATAACAGTAGGTACACAAACAGCACCATATTATTTTATTTATGCCAGTTTCATGGGATTGGGCTTAAAAAATATAATGAAACAGCCAGCTATTACTGACACCCATAGCAATCTAAAGTACATTATCAAAAACAGAAAACATGGAATGTTCTATAAAAACTACTAAAGAGCCCAGAGCTTTCTTTCCATGCTAACGCCCTCCTTTCTGATAGCCAAAACATTACCTTGCAGGCAAACAGAAAATCTGAGTTTAAAATATCACTATTCTTTATTACTAAATCTGAGTTCATGCTTGCACTTTCTGAAAAAGCGAATGAAATCCAAATAAAAAGATATGTCCAACAAAAAGCATTATTTGAATCCGACCACCATTTATAAGTCTCTCCAGGGTTTAAATATGAACTGAATTTACCAACAACAGGAGAAACTTCTAAAGTTACTATTGATCCATAGTCCTTCCCTCACTGAGAAAAAAGGCAGAGTAAACAGACTCACGCGAGTAAGAACGTAAAATTTCCAAGAGCTTTGGAAATGGGGCTCCTCCAGCAGGGGGGCCATAAATCAGAGGGGCTGGGAGAGAGGACATGAGATTTGAACAGAGGTCGTGGGAAGACCCCGCAGCACTGCCAATTTCCAGCTGCAGTTGAGTTTCCCTTCATCTTTAAAATACAAATTATGAGACATACTTCCAAAGGGGGTTTATAAGAAACACATGCTGAAGAGCATTTTCAGTTGATGAGTTTTCAACGGTTTTTAAAGGTGATACAGGAAATGACATTCCACTTTATTTTAAAAGTTTCTGTGAGGCTAGACCGCAGGACACATTGGCTAAGACCATAGGCACAGAAATCTACGCCTGTCACAAGTTCCCAAGCCAGATAGTCTCCCAAGAAGTCGACAAACACAACTATGGGAGGCAGGTCACATTCCCTCCAAGACATAGTCTCTTTAGCCTCCACCTTCTAAAAAGACAGAAAATGCAAACTTCCATCCCACTAGCTGAACTCATTGTCCAATGGTTAGGAATTGTGTTTTTTGTTTTCTTTGCTTTTTTCTCACAACTATGACAGAGCAGTTCCCAAAGTCATGTTACAAGGCACACCAAAATGGCAGCTGAATCTGGGCCCATCTCCTGCCTTCACTCTAAGATGAAAAGAAGCACAAAGACTTCGTCCCTTGTGCTTGCCTTCAAGGTGGCAAGCTACTTCCCGCAAGGTCTCTTTACCAGCTGTGTGTGGCCATAAGCATCTTTGGAAGAATCCTTTGCCAAGTTCATGTCCCATTTCCTGCAGCCAAGAGCACGTGGTGGTCGTCTGCAAGCACCTTGTGCAAGTGCCTCGCACTGGACAGGACTGTCCAGGCCTGGAGACTTTAAACGGCTCCGGTGGCCCAGCTGCCAAGGCATGTTAGCTTTGGCAGAGGAAGCATATGGAAAATGTTCTCGTGTTCTTTGGCTCTCTCACACTGCATGTCAGATGAAACAGCCATGCACAACCAAAGCTGTTTCAGACTGAAGGAGACTCTGGATGTACTCTGACTTTGGGGAGACAGAATCCTGGTGGAGAGGCCCCTGGATGGGCATTATAGAACCCCACGCCATGCTGGAGTCAGCAAAGTTGCTCATGGTAGCTAATCGCTCTGCTGGCTGAGTCACCATTTCGGTATCTCTGAACCGAAGAATTTATCCCAGATTATTCTGATAATCATGAGTAAACAAGGGCCTATGAGATTAAAGTCTTCAACCACATCTATTTACATTAACAAAAGACTTTAATCAAAAGGATATCTTCTCTGTGGTCAAAGTCAGATTTGGAAAGCAAAATTAATGAATATAAGAAGTTGCAACTGGAGTTCCATAGAAGCATGTCAGCCATTTAGCAGTTCATTAAATATGTATTAGTATCTACACTTCTTATGGCATTCAGTGAACAAAAATGTAATCTGAATGTATATACCTTGTTTTCCCATTTCTCCCACCCGCTGACATCACCTAGAGAACGAGGAATTGTTGTTTCACATTATGGAAAAGCGAAATGGAATCTCATGATGATGGTTTGTCTTGTTTAAAGGTGAAATGTTGAATTTTTATTTACACAAGCAGGGTGATAATGTACCTGTGACAAAAAATTAGAAAACAAAGTGGAGAAAAAGGGAATTGTCAGTGCTTTTACTATTCATCATCAACCACAGCTTAGTAACTTTTCTTTCAGGCTTTGTCTAGACACAGTGTTTTTGAAAGAAGCAGAGTTCCTTTTTTAGGTAGCTACAGTCAAAATGTATGCAAAGTTTGCCTATTGCTTTTCTCACTTCATGGTTAACAAAAGCATTCTTCCAAGTTACCACAAACTGCATTTTTAGTCACGGTACCCTTGTCAACAAGTGTATGCCGAAACTTACAGGTGAGCTTTTTTTTTCTTTTCAAAGATTCATTTATTTATACATACAGCTGGGGTACAGGCCAGAGGTGTGGAGTGGTGAGAGGCTTCACCAAAGACAGAGCCGGGAGCAGAACAGGCAGATCAGAAGTACACTGCTGAGGGGAGCAGCAGGCCAGGCAGGAGAGGTCTGCCGCGCCATGTGGGATTCTCCCCAGCCGGGCTTCGAACTCGTATCTCCGCTGCCCACAGCTCCAGAGCGCAGCGCTTAACCGCTGCGCCACCAGGGAGGCCCTCAGGTGAGCATTTTAAGTAGTAAGTCATTGAGCGATGTTCTTTTTGCGTGTAAAATATGGACCACTCATCAAAAGGGGAACTCAAGGCTTGGAGTCAGGACAGGAGAAAGGGGAACAGCACCCTGAACTTCCTGACCACTAACTAGGTGGGCGCTAGAACAGCTGCAAATAAGGATCCCAAGAAAGCCCTCGTACCTGCCGCCACTGAAAGGAGCCTGTTAACATAAAACGGGCCTCCTGGTGAGGAAGTGAGTCTCCGCCTGTTCCAGGGGCGAGCTCCACGCAGGCCACAGCCAGGCAAACATGCCCGTTCAGCTTAAGGGGTTCTGAAAGCTCTAAGGGAGGGGAGGTGAAAGGCCACGAGAGACACATGGTCCATTCTGCTGAGACTCTCCTTTCCAGGTCCGCTATAGCGACATAGCCATAAGGGAATTTTTGTGCTGCTCTCCAGGACCCGCTGTATATTCATTTAGATAAAGTGCTGCTGTAGGAACAATCACCCAAAGCCTGCTCTTACAGCACGTGTACCAATTTATTTTTAAAAACTATTTTCTTTCCCTGACGTAGCAGTGGTGCTGGGAAAAGAAACAGAGAATACATCCTCCACTGACAAATGCACCTTCATCAAACTGTTTAAACTTTTCCTAACAACCCTGAAAGATATATGGGAGCAATAATGCAATTTCACTAGAAAATGTTTCCAACTATAGTATAAGGTATACCCAGGATAAGAGAAAGAGCTATCACTGTTCATGACTTAAAGAACTAGTATGGCTAAATTAACATCTAACTTGGAAGTTTAGGGCAGTGTCGTGACTTTGCAGAGCTTTAGAATTGAAAATAACTGACCAACTTTTTAATAGGCAAAAAAATAAATAAAATCCAAGATGTAAAAATGATCTATCCTAAGAAAATACAATCATAATACGATCAGAGAAGGTTAAAAAATATTTCAAAGAAAACAAATTTGATGATTAAGTTTATCAGATACTATACTTATCATTCAGTTTCTTAATTCCTTTTCCTCAGAGTATTTCAGAATACCGCAACAAATTTGCTATCTAAAAAAGAGCTGGCAGAGTCCTGTGAGAAAGGATGATGAGTTGAGTCTAGACAGCCTCTTAGCCTTCCTGAGTCCTGCTCCTGGACTTCACTTATTACTCATCTCCTTAGAGGGAATCCAAACAGATTAAGAAATAAAACCCTTTTATTTTCTTCCCTCTTCTTTTTGGCTGCAGCAACTATTTTTAAATTAATACTTCCTGCTCCCACCCCAGAACTCTGGAACCTTTTGCAAACAGTTCTTAAAAAGCTATAACTCCTTCCCGTCTTCATTCAACATTCAGCACCACTCCCAAGATAAGCAACACCCACTGCAGGGTATCAGAGCGTCAAATACTGTCATAAAGGAAGAAGTGATTTAGAGAAACTGCTAAATGTGCATCTAGTTTAAGAAAACACTGCAAAGGAGAGAGAAGATTTTTGCTTTAGACAAGGATTGTCAGAGTTTCTAAATTCTGTTAGTACTTCAAAGCCACATGCTATTGTGCTATATACAATTCAACTCATAACTTACTTTTCATTTTTCCTCAGGGCTAAATTATACTTAAAATAATAACTGGAGCTGCCAAATTTTATTTTTTTATTGCATGTTCATTTTGTTTGCCACCCCAATTTGTTGGAGTCAACTATAGCAATAACTTATGGGTTACTCTGGTAAATTTCCACTGCTTTTGTTAAGAATTTTAGCCATAGAGTGATGTATTACAAGATGGACATTTTCTACAGCACTCTCAAACATTGGGAGAAAACATCCAAGGAATAGTTACTCCCACCATCTTTCAGAAAGAAATGTTTGCAAACCTGGCTAACCAAGGATCTATATAATCTAGTAAACTTTAAGGTTTTTTAATTCAAAAAATACACTGAAATGAATAATGCTCAAAGGAGAGAACAAATCCACACACACCTTTGAAATTAAGGGAGTAAAAGTAAGGCACCATAGGAAGTTGCTCCCTCAGCCAATGACTCGGAATCTCTGAGAAAGCATGGCAGGAAGTTCATCTCCAAACGGATTTGAACATCTGGGTGAGCAGCTCTCAAACCTTAGCACATATCAGAGTTGCTGCACTTAAGTTACTGTGTCTCTAATTTTAATTTTACTGGTGATTCAGATGCCCATTCAAACTCTAGAAGCCCTGTCTATACTGAACACTCAAGATCATTTCCATCTTGTCCTAGGAATGAATTTTTAACATATGTTGCCTTATCAAATCTGGATTAAAATATTGTTCGTCCTTAATTTCTAGGACTGCCTATCGACTTTTTCTTCTCTGCACATGATTATTCTCTGTTCTTTAGCAACATCTCACTATGTGTTGTCTGAGTCTCCCCTGATCCTAAGGAGAGGAAAGAGGGGATCACTCCATCAGAGGGGACTTCTTGTGGCTGAATGAGAAGTGAGTTCAATTTGCTTAGCTCATTACTATCTCAATTTACTTAGAGCAAGAGAGTATCTTTAGCCTTCAAATAAACCAGTGTTAATAGCTGGATCTAGATGAAATATATGACACTGGTTCTCCTTTGGAAGACTCTAGTGCTTCAGAAGACACCAGGGGAAATCTGTTGACAATTTCCTGACCAACACTAGTTCCCAGTGATGTCAACCCTGTAATGGTGGGCTAATGCTGTTCTGCTGCTGATTGCAACAGCGAGGCTGAAATATTAAAATGGGATAAGAGGCAGGACACAAAAAGAATCATATATACTGCTCTGTTTACCATTCACTTCGGACCCTGCTATAAATCTGAGCTATTCATCAACTAAACATGGAGCCCATATAAAGCCTTTGGATTACAAGTGCTACAGAGCAAAGTCAGTCTTCTAATGTCAAGTTCCAACAAGTGTAATGAATGCTTTTATCTTTCTGAATAACATTTATTGTGTTCCAGACTCTGTGCAAAGCCTTAAATTGTCACATTTAATCCTTCCAACAATCCTAGACAGGATTTCGTACGATCCTAGTACGATCATCATAATTGTATCAGTTATCTACTGCTGCATAGCCTATTTTCCCAAATGCAACAGTTTCTGTAGTTCAAAACAACAATAAACATTTATTATCTCTCTCAGTTCCCACAGGTCAAGAATTGGGGAATAATTTGATGGGGCGCTTCTAGCTCAGGATCTCTCAAGAAGTTGCAGTCAAGACACAACCAGAGCTGCAGATCTCTGACGCTTTCACGGGACTGGAGGATGTGCTTCCAAGATGGGTCGCTCATCAGGTGCTGGGTTTGGATAAGAAACCTCAGTTCTCACCTTGGGGACCTTGCTGCCTCAGGCTGCTTGACTCTCCTTACAATATGGTTTCTGGCTTCCAACAGACTGAGCTTTCCAAGATGAAGGACAAGACAAAAGCTACATGTTTTTGCATACCTAGCCCCAGAAGCCACATGCCATCATTTCCACAATATTCCTCTGGTTATTCAACTCAACTCCATTCAACACAGGAGAAGACCACACACGGGCATGAACTTCAGGAGGCAGGATCACTGGGGCCATCTTGAAGGTTTGCTACAATAATCGCATTTTACAACTGAGGCTACTGGGGCCCAGAGAAGTAAAGTGATGTTCCGAAGGTCACATCAGATGTTATAGTCCTGATCTTTGAACCTAGTTCTCTCCAACTGTAAGTTTTATGTTTTTGATCTTTATACTCTACTATTTTGTTAAGTGACCTAATACTTAAAGTCAAAGATAATTTTCCACAAAGGAAAATGTTTCATCTAAAATCATATTTAAGAAGAAAGAAAAAAAAAAAAACTGGAGCCAACCAACAGATTTAATTTGGCACAAATTTCCGACTCCAGTTTCCTTTAGCTACAGACTAAATTGTCAGCTTTATAAACACAGGTGTACTTGTGCCAGAATTAATCAACTGCTACATGGCATAGTGTAAAGAAAAAGGGCACAATCTGAGAACATTTAATTTAGTAAAATAAACTGACTTCAAAGCAGACCAGATGGTTTCAATACTACCTTAAAAAAAAAGATTAAGGGTATGATAATGAGACATGAATAACCGCCTGTCCTCTTTACAGGGTGGGGGTCTGGGCTATGTTCTTCTCCTTCGTATTTATGAGACTTGCAAACCGAAACCTGATGACTAAATATGACTGTAAATCACCCAAATGCCTGACTTCAGTGCTCTGGAGAAGGCTGGGGTCACTTCTCAGCAGCATGGTGCTGTACAATTATAGCAGAATGTGGAAACTGAGGTGGAAAAAATAGGTGGATGAGGGATGTCCTATACCTGTACCTGGTGGGTATGCTCTCGGGACGCCATTACATTCATTTAGCGCATCATCGCTGTTGGAGTAGAAAGATAAAAGAATGAGCAACTTGATAATTCCTCAGTCCAATCAATAGCAAACAAGTTGCACAGACAATAGAGGGACGATATTCTGGGTGTCCAGAGGTAAGCTGTGTTCTCATGACCTTGCTCTGTTCGGTCCTAACCTTATCCTGTCCCAGGGCACGGCCAGGCCCACCTACTAAGGGAGAAAGCCATTGGTCGGGCGTGATGGGGCTGCATTCTCACTGATGAGCTGTCAGCTGACTCCGTACTCATCACAGTCATGCCCCCCTCTTCCACTCCTCCAGAACAATACCCCATTGTGTAAAGTAACTAACAATCTTCCAGCTTCAAGCACTGATTCTTTTCAGCTACAGCCATTCCGAAAGGCTTTGCTCTCTGTATTTTGTTTGCTTTTATGAAAGTTAACAAAAAGCAGGCATATTGTGGGCTGAGGTCCACACAGTAAATTAAAGCCATTCCACATTCAACCGTCTCCAGCAGTTTTTCATATCTGAAGACCAGGCCTGCAGACTCAATCATTTTCATTCATTTCAACTTTTGTTACAAAGCATTTGGAATGGAATAAATTAGCCAACTCGCCTTCCCCTATGTTTCATAAAAGGCAGAATACTATTTCTTTAGAGACAGCATTTCATGAAATAGACACCATTTCTTACAGTAAAACAGCTTAACAAATAGGGTAAGAGATACGCACCAGCATTCAGTAAGATTTCAAAGGATATAGGAATACTGAACAAAGAGGCAAAGGCTCCAACTCAATAAAGCACCTTGAATTTTCCACATTTTTGATCTTAAAAAAAACGAACCTTTGGGACATCTCTGTAACAAGTTTCCAGTGTTTTATTCTGTGAAATGGAGTCTCCAAAACGTGACTATTTAATACATGAACCGCAGTGTCTTTTTCTCAGCCATCACTCAGTCCCGTCATGCTTCAGATGCACTTACATTCACCCCCAGTAGTAGGTTGTTACAAAGGCCGTAACGTGCAGAAGGGTGAAATCATGACTAGGAGAGACCCCAAATCGATCATAAGACAATCACAAATCAGCATTTTTATTTCTCTTTTTTTAACTAAGGCACCGCTGCTTTACAACTTTGTGTGTGCACAATCCACCCTCTGATGATGATGTCACCACCAAGGTGCCCATGGTCCCCCATCATCCACTGGCTCCCCGCTTTGTTTCCCCACTCCCCTGGCCCCTCTTGAAGCCTCAATTCCACAGTCAGATTTCTAGGGTTAGTAAGTGATTTAATCTGAGCTGCTTGAGTCAGGAAGCATTAGATAATGGAATGCAAGAGGGGGAGGAAACTTAAAATCGACTTTGCTTCCCACCTAAAGCCACATCTACTTACAATATAAAACCCTTCCCACGACACCAGGAAGCGGACGCCCCAAGCCCTCACTGGCAGGAGGCCCTTCCGAGGTCAACTATTACTAATTTCATATTTGCAACATGGAGTTCTTTTCTTATAGAGGCCCTACCAAAATGTTTATGATTTAGGGGTGTTCAAATTGTGATTCAGCTGTGCAGCACACATTTGCAGAAGTAGCCCTTCCTCATTTCCAAACATAAGCAAAAGCAAAGAGAAAAAAAATGACCAGAGCATTTAAAAGCATGGAGAACCGGCTGCCCAGGGACTTGGCCTCAACCCCTTCAAGGGCCTGTCATGCTGTTTGGAATCAAACCCCGACTCCTTACTGTGGTTTGCAAAGTCCTCCGCGATCTGGCTCCTTCTTCAATTCCAAGTCATTCAGTCCTCCCTCCGGCCCAGTCTAGAACTTTCTCCTGTAACATTATCCTCTTTATGGTTTCTCTCCTCTGCCAACCTCTCTCCTGTCTTAAGTCCTTTGACCCCTGTTTCTGCTATTGGACAGCGTTGCTCCCCCTTTTCACATTGCTGGCCCCATCAGTCTCGGGGTTCTAGGACCTCATTGAGGACTGTATAAACAAGTCACCTCATTCCCACCCCCTTGGTTCTCTCTCACACGCCACATAATTTCCTCTTGAACAGCCCTTCATTAAGTTGAATCATGGATTTCCTCTTTTTGCTTGTTTAATAACTGTCCAGTGCAGACCGGCAATGGTATCTGTTTTGCCCACAAAATATTTCAGCACCTGATTTACAGTAGATGCTTCATAAAAATAGGAGCAAATGACATGTCACGAGTCATATAAGATAGTTAATCTTCCCGCAAGTAGAACTTGACACTTTCAGGCACAGATACCAATAATAACAGTAGTAACAGCTTTAGTGGAAACCTTTCCACATCTTCTGAAATTGGCTCCATGAATGCAGTATAACATTTTTCTGGCAACTCGGAGCTGTAATCATGAACAGGAAATGGTGTGCCTTCTAGACATGGAATGCTGTTCTCGAGACTATTAGACTTACAGCATAATCTGTGACCATGCTCAGGTTCCTGAGCCAGTCGTGCTTTCTGGATTTTTATAGGTGTTTCCTTCGTTTGTTTGCTTGTCATTGACAGACTGTCAAACCAACTTCTTGGGCTTCTTGATAACTTCCTTAAGTAACTCCCAACCTCATTCTACTTTAATCTGTTTATGGACTGGAAAATCAGATAACAGTCGTGGAGGCATGTCAAGGAAAATTGGGCAGACCCCTCTAACACCTGTGAGTTCTGAATGAGTAGAATCGTATCTATTTTAGCCACTCAGGAGATAATCTTTGCTTGCTTGCATGTTAGTAGCTGAGCACGCATGGAAGAGCTTGCCAGGGAAGCCATTCCTGAAGAAGTAAAGTGTGTTGAATTATTAAGTGGCTGACATGTTGCAGCTCCCTGAAAAAACTGTCCTCTCAAAACTCTCCTCTCAGTACTTCTGGTCCCCAAATGTGTGAGGGTTTTCCTCCCCAAGCAGTTCTCTAATTCTCCACAGACACCGCTGGGCGTCCTACAGCTCAATTCAATTCTGACAACATCTCGCTGGAAACAGGATGAGACACCACAGGCCAAGGCTCAGTCCCACAAAGCGACTCCCCACTTCAGATGTCAGGGGCAAACCCATGTTGTCACCTGTGCTTCTCCCCATCCAGCTACAAAACAGAGTTTCCCACAACCCTCTCTTGGGTTCAGTAATTTGCTAGAGTGCCTCAGAACTCAGGAAAACAGTTCACCTACTGGATTACCAGCTTATTTCACAATGATAGAACTCAGGAATGGCCAAATAAAAGAGACATGTAGGGCAAGGTTTAGTGAGAAGGAGCACAGAATTTCTACACCTTCTCCAAGACCACCTCTCTCCCCAACCACCACGGGGTCACCACCCAGCAGCTCTCCATAACCAGTATTTCTTATGGAGGCTTCATGACTTAGGTGTAATGCACTAAATCACTGACCAACCGTGAGACCAACCGCGATGAATTCAACCCTCAGCCCCTCTCACCTCCACAGAGGTCATGAGTGGGTTCTCGAACCTCAGACTGGCTCTGGTGGCAACCAGTCCCTCTCCGCCATTCTGTAGTTAGCAAGGGTCTTTGGGAAAATCATCTCATTAACATCAACTCAAGTGTGGTTGAAAGTACTTGGTAGGAGAAACAAAAGTTGCTCCTCTCACCCTTCTATCTCTGAACTCTCAGGACCCACCCAAGTTCAAAAGTCTAAATATTATAACAAAAAGTGCTCCCAGGCTCTTACCACTTAGGAAACCGCAATCATTTTGGGGCTCTGTTCCAGGAGGACTAAATACTTATTTCTCATCATAAATTGCAGTTTTACACTCCCATACCCATTTGAATTGTTTGCACATTCCTTCTAAAAGGGGCAAGGCAAATGCAAACCTAAATAAATATAAATGCAAATGTTACAGTGATTTTTAAAAAAATTAATTCTTTGGGAGAGAAAAGGAAAATCAAAGAAAGCTCTTATGTACCAGGAATATGAATTGGGAGTTAATATTTCAAAAACCGTTTCTGAAAATGTGAAAGAATTTCAATGTAAAATGGAACCTGTGGATAAGAAATAAAGAATCTCACACATGAACCTTCAGAAGGGATATTAACTAGTTTCCCATAAGAGCCTGCTTGCCAGAAAACAGATTTACCTCCTTACCGACAAGCATCCACTGAGCCTCTCTTCCACTTCTCAGCCAGTTAACTTACTGCTCAGCCCCTGGCCTCATCGCTCCCTCTTTTCTCAGCTCACACGCAAACACAGCCCACCCCAGACCCTTAATAGGCTCCTGTGGCTTGCTACAGTATGCTTTTTCCAAATGGCAACTCCTCGGCTATTCCAGAATAAACTTAATTTCTGATCAATTCAATCTTTGTCTCAGTTCACTTTATTTGGGATGACAAAATGAATGGCAAGGATCAAAAGCGAAGGCATCAATAAAACCAAAAAAAGAAGACTTTTATGTACTCAACTATTTAAAAAGGAAAAAAACCAAAAAGTCCTAAGTGCAATAGCCTGGATCCAAACGGACAGGCTGACAAGGAGGTAACAACCCTGGTGAACGACACTCTGGAATCCACTCCCAGGTCCTGCTGGACGCCATCTTCACACAGGGCGTTCCGACTCCCCGCCTGCCATGAACCTGGCTTCCTGAATGGGGATAGGACTGCTGGGGATTAGGGGAAGAGGCTGAGCCGCCATGTTGGACAGAAAACACTTAATGTGAGTGCTCATCTCTCCTTTCTGGCTTTGGCGATTTGCCAAGTGGCACAATCCCTCTTCCTTTGAGAGACATGGATGCCGCTGTTTTGACCTTGTGGATTCAGCTTCGGGGCGCATTTTGAACTTTTATTCTCACCTCCCCCAGCTGGGCCCTGGACAACTTCTTGCTTGTGTTTTCTGCTGGGAGGTGTCTTCAGTTCATTTCCCCAGTAGCACTGTTCTTGTGCCCTGAACACTCCGCTTTGGGCTCTGCCTGTTTGGCTGAACATTTCCCCGTGAGGGAATGACTGTATTTGGAGTTTGGGAGATCATGTTTTGAAATCCTGCTCGCCCTTATTCCACGACTCCCTCTCTATATTCTCTCTCCCAGATAAAAAATCTTGGCGCACACTAGCTTGATTATTTTGCTTTTATGCACATGGGTGGGCATGAACCCTTAGATTGGGCAACAAGGGTTTTCCCCTTAACAGTTTGGAATCCCTTGGGACCCCTCACTTTTGCCAATAAATTGTGAAACATAACAGAGGTTATAGTGATACATGAAAAACAACATAAACCTATGAATCCACACCCTGCCTTTGGTATGTTTGTCAAACTCAACTGCCTCCATATTCGGAGTCTTTGCTGGGCCTCTCGGCATTCTCCTCTCTCTTGAGTTTGCACTTTAAAAACCACTTCTTCAGGGAACTTATTTTTATTTTTACTTCACACAAAACATCCTTCATTTTTCATTCAAATCGTAATCATCGAATGTCCTGTACCCACTAGATTATCATCTTCATGAGGGCAGCCCAGATATTTTTCTTCTTGCTCTCCTCTCAGGACCTGGTCTAATGCCTGTTACATATTTTTATTATGCGTGTGCATAATGAATATATGTTGAATGTATAATTGAATAAATGAATAGACGCTCCAGTATACTATGAGAAGAGTATTACTCTTCACGAGAGGGCTGTCAATCAAGAGAGCAAATAACTACCTCTATGACACTTGAACATCTCTCTTCCCACTGTGGAGGCCAGCGTTTGATATTATAGAAAGGAAAGTAATAAAATGTGTGACTCTGAAATTGCTTGTTTTCAACTTTCTCAAGTATGAAGTAAAAATAGGGCTGAGAACATTCTGATGTATACCTGAGCATTTTATTTAATTATTTTCTCTTGGCTCTACCATTTCTAAGAGGCAAAGACCAAATCACCGGCATCAGAATGTTAGTGAAAGCACAGGGAAAAGACTTAGTTTCATAGCAGGAGGGATGGTTACTATGGAGGTAAAGGAAAGAGAAAGATATGAGGAAATCAAGCAGCCAGGAGAAATGTCAGAAATGTAAAATTAAGTTTGAGAGTGCATGAAAAAAGATTAGAATTTCTGGAATAAGAAAGTTGGGATGTAAAATTCTCCTTTGCTAAAAATAGAGGGGGAAAAATGGATTAGTTGGTTGATACCAGCTTTCTAAAAGTAATTATTCAGGCTGAGTCTATTTTATATGACAACAAAACTTACTTTGGAGCATTATCAATATATTGCATAACCACTATAGTTTGTTGGAAATAATTGTGATGAAATTATGTATTTGAAATCCATTTCAAAAGTGAAAAAAATATTGTCTGGACATAGGAGACTTTTTACATGTAAGGTAATAATCTGATATTAGCCAATAGCCAGATAAATTATTTGTTCCTCTGTGATGACATTTTTCTGAGTTAGGAAAAAAAAAGAGGTGATTTGGAAAGCAGATTGAAAATGGAGATATGAAGTCTATGGCTTTGTTTGTTTAAGGATGATTCACCATGGGTTCTTCTAAATAGCTGATTATGAAGAGTGAGGAAAAGAATGCATTAAACCATAGGCATTTGAGCCCAGAGGCCCTCTGGGGAACTCGTCTCCACTATTTGAACTATTTTATTACATAAACTAATAATACGAATGTTACTGATGTGAAGAGATCCTAATGTCTGTTTCTCTAGCCTTTCTAGAGGCTGGAAACATGAAAATTCATCTGATACTACAGAAGGCACATTCATATATTTTAAATGTCTTAATTTATTCTACCTAATTTCAAAAATGATGGAAGTATGTCAATGATTTCCCAGTGACACTGGAAAAATGGTTGAAGTAGCTTATAATAAATATACAACGAGGAAGTTAGAAATGAAGAGAGAGAACTAATTCTAAGAAGTAAAAAACAATTATACCTAATCTATTATCAAAAATGAATGATGACATCAAAAGTTAGGTTCAGCTGGAGCTATCTAGAAGTGAAAGCAAACAAGGGTCAGTGATAAATTATACATCTCTTACCTGAACAAAAGGATGTATTACATATTTAGGACTTACTTATCTTCTAAGAAATACTTATCGTATAGATTCTTTTACTAATGCCTTTAGACAACATGGCAGTCCACAAACACCTATCCAGATTTATTTATATCTTCACTAAAAGCAGTAAATTATTTCTATATAGGTATGATTATACATTACAGGCATGCTATACATACATGTATGTCTATTTCTGAGTTATAGCACATATATAGAGAGAGAAAGAGAGAGAGAGACATACACACTAGCATACATTGCAATGGACTAAATCTGTATGTCTCCCCGAAGTTCATGTGTTGGACTCCTTAACCCCCAACATGATCATATTATGAGATGTAACCCTTGGGAGGTGATTAGGTCATAGGACAGAGCCCTCATAAATGTGATTAATGCCCTTTTAAAGGAGACACCCAAAGAGCTCTATTGCCCTTTTTCTGCCATGTGAGGACATAAGAGGAGAAGAGAATCTTCACCAGAACCTGCCCACCCCAGCACCATGCTGCCATGTTCCCAAAGGGCTTCTGTTGTGAGTGGCCCACGTTGGGCAGCTCCATTGCTCTGCATGTGGAGTAGACAACAAGAGATTTTGGAAGCGTTATTTTTTTTTGGTATTTGGGAAGCTGGTGATCATTGGTCACAACGTTGCTCCCTCCCCCCTCAAAAACTAAACTCTCCCCACAATTTCCCCAAGTCGTTGGAATTAATCCAAACTCCTCACAAATGTAGCCTACCAGGCTCTTTCTGATCAGCACTTGGTTTCCTTTCCAATTTCACTATTCCCCACTCACCCCCTTTCCAACTAGACATTGCCCTCTTCGCTCTTCCTTAAACCAGAGGCTCACACAGTATGGCCCATAGCCGAATCCACACACCCTAAGCTATCCCTTTCCCATCACAGAATTGCTCAAAGCAGAAATATGGTGATAGCTTCTTTCTTTTCTCTTAAAATACAGGAGGCCTGTTTTGTTTTGTTTTGTTTTGTTTTGTTTGCATTATGCCACTCGCTTTTACAAAAGACCCACATTATTTCCTGTTTTCCACACAAGGTAGAAAACAAATGGTGCTCAGTGTTGGTTTTGTAGCAGCTGCTTTCGAGGCAGCAGCGCCCTCAGCAGTGGAGTGGTCCTGGGTCCTTCCCCAGGACACAGGCTGTGTATCACGTATTCCTGGCTTTACAACATGTTAGCCTGATTCTAGATTTTACGTGTTATTTGGTATGATTTGTTAGATTATACTTAGGTCTGGAAATGCTAGAAAATGTTTCCTTATAAATTAATAGTAATTGTTTCTTCACAAGTCATTTTGATTTATGAAGTTTCATAGGAATACTCTCTTTTGGGATAGTACAGGAAACCTTTATGTCTGTGAGTTCTGTTCTTTCTACCTCCAAAATGAACCTTGAATTCATCCTTTTCTCCAACTCTATTGTCAATACTTTAGTTCAAGTCACATCATTACCAGCTATTAGGATAGATGAGTTTTGGTCTCCTCATTGTTTCTCTAGCACACTCCAAATCCTTCCCTAGCAGTGCCAGCCATGCATTTTAATGGGCATGTCCATTGACTCTCTGTTCACTAAGAGAATACACTTTTGTGAAATGTTGGAGGTTTATCCATCTGTTGAGAATACAGGTGGTGACCAAAGGCTAGTTTCCATTTTCTATCTATAATCAATTCCTAGTTCCAGACTTACCCACTCCCCTTCCCACTTCACTTTGGGGTACCACTATTTTGTACTTATTCGCAGACTGTTTTCATTTTGTTTCATTAATTCCTCATTCAATTTTTTAGATGGTCCAGCTGTCATATGTATCTACCAATAACAGGTTTCTCTGGAAACAGTCCCACCCCTTGCCCCACCCAGCACTTCATGCTCCTGAACAGGATCCTCCAGACCTATAGGATTTCCCTTCTCCACTTCTCCAGTTGGATCCCTTCTGCCTGGATCCCTGGTCTTCTTTCTTCATTCAATGCCTGGTTTTATAGAAATACATCCTCCAGTAACTGGGAAAATGAGTGGGAAATTGAGAAAAGATTACAAGATTTCTCCTATTGCAACATATCTTCATGTTAATGTCACTCTGAATTGTCATTTCATGAGGCATAGATTTCTAGGATGCAAATCTTTCTTCCCAGAAATCTGAAGCAATGTCCCAGGGACTCTGGCTTCCTGCCTTGTAGTTGAGAGACTGGATACCTTTCTAAGTCCAGACCCTTGTATGGAGCTTGCTTCTGTTTTCTCTCTGGAAGCTTTTAGGATCTCCTCTGAATGTCCATGTTTTTGAAATGTCATGACCACATGTTCCTGAGTACCCTTTTCTAGTCATCATGTTAGATAGCCACTGCTCTTTTGTATCTGGAAATCCGTGTCCTTCGATTGTGAAATTTTCTGTATAAATTGTTCACAATATTTCTCTCCATTTTCTTGTTCTCTTTCTGGGGTGTCTATTATTTCAATGTTAGATTACAAGCAGATTTTAGATATAACAGTTCTCTCCTAATCTTCACTCCTGACTTGTTCTACCTTCTACAATTCCTCAAACTTATCCTCTAAATTTTCTATTGAATTGCTTTGATTTTGATTGTCCACGAGCCTTAGTCCTTGAATAAATGCTTTTTAAAAGACTCTTGTTTTTAATCTGATGTATATAAATTGTCTTATCTTTTGGAAGATATTAATCTCAATCTCTCAATCTCTCTAACTTTTTTCTTTTCTTTCTTTCTTTTTTTTTTTTTTTTTTTTTTTTTTTTTTTTTTTTTTTTTTTTTTTTTTTTTTTTTTTTTTTTTTTTTTTTTTTTTTTTTTTTTTTTTTTTTTTTTTTTTTTTTTTTTTTTTTTTTTTTTTTTTTTTTTTTTGTGATCCCCTGCACTGCGTTTTTTCCCCCGCTGATTTCTTTTCTTCTGTTTGTTAGTTTTGGTTCCTGTCTTCAAATTGCAACCTTTCCTCTCGGTTAACTTTGCATTTAAAGGTCAGCCACCAGATCCTTACTGCAAACTCCAGGTGTGTGGTTTGACAAATGACGCTCCTCTGTAGGATGCCTGGCAGGTGCCCAAGCCTCTCAGTGCCCTCAGCTCCTTCCCCGGCCTCCCCCTCCCGCTCCGGCCCACCAGGGTCACAGGAGCAGAGCAGGGAATGAAGTCAGGGGAGTCTCACAGTCCACTGCGGACTGTCGTTCCATCCTGTGTGGCTTCAGTCCCATCTCTGGCTGCCAACAGGCACATTCTTACCAGTCACAGTTTGTGTCTTGATTTGTCCTTTGAAAAACTTGGTCACTATCTGGGTGGATATTAGGATGTCGGGGCAGGCCCCGGGTCTTAGCGTGGAGTGAAAGGGAATGACCAGAGGGCATCTGGAATCCTATTTCAGGGCAATTCTATTTCAGGGAAGCAGAGAAGTGCCAGAACACGGGACACCAGGAGATAAGGATGGAGTGCAGCTAAGAAGGGCCATTCAGCCACTCATTTGCAATGGCCAAGGCAACGGATGCTAATTTCTCTCTGCCTGCTGCCATCTTGCTGTTTCTTGGGACACTGAAGTGACCAGGGTGTTCAGCCTAACTGCGGGATTTTCTCCTCAAGAATGTGGCCTTGAGTCTGTCTACAGAGCCCACAGCAGCTGGTTGGATGCACTACCCCATGTTCAGAAACTGCTTTCACCTCCAGGTTTCATTTATCCAGATGAGGTCACCAAAAAAAAAAAAAGACCCATAAAGGCTGTCACCATTGTGAAATTGGACGACAATTTTGAAAGGCCTAATAAACCTTGTGCATTCTAACCCCCGCTCCCCAAAAATGACTTTTCCCACCCCTCCTCCTATTTCTCTTGGAACAGCAGCAAATTGAATTGCAAGGGAAATATAATGAAAAGATTTTAAGTTATCCTGCAGACATGAACACATGGGAAGTTGGCTACAAAGTTACTTTTGAGTATTTTTGCTTATTCCCTATTCTAATTCTGTCCAAAATTTTTCTCTGCAATAGAAAACTTTTCTTCCCCTTTCCTGCCCCTGTTCTCTATAAGTCTAGAGCTAGCTGGCCTTTTATTACCTCTCTTCTTCCCTCCCCACCCCCTCAAATGCTTAGCAGCACTGGAGACTCATTCATCATTGCCTGAACTGTTAAAAAAAAAAAAATGGGTCCATAACAAAGAGCTTCTTACCACTGCCAAGACAAATTGTGATCAGTCGCAAAAACCAATGCGTATCCCAAGCAAACAGATCAGCAATTCTAAAGAAAACTGTGATGCTGGACCAAATAAACACAGTATAGCCTCAGACATGCAACAGATACAAAAGGTGAAGGGTATCTTAGGAGTTGTTAATTAAACCTCAAACTAGAATCCACATGGCATTTTAATAGGAAATACCACCAGCTGTTTTTGCTTGTTTCTCCTTTTCTTTCATTTTTTTCTCTTCTCACATTCTTCTCTGGATTGATGGTGGGGGGAGGAGTGATACCATCACTGATGATGCGGTATAACCACAATCACATGCACTGTATAAGTTTGGGTGTGGGCTTCAGCTAAATACCCTGATTCTTTCCCCCCTTGGACTTGAAACCTGGAAAACTGGAGTAAAGGTCAGTCTCTTTGTTCTGCATCTTGAGTACAATTCACAGCTCTACAATCTGGAGACTATGCTACACTCGCAACACTAAAGCACTCAAATCAAGTCTTGTTTAAAAGACATGTAATGGGGTCAAACCGGAATTAGCCACAGGGACTTGAGTGCATGAACTGAGTTCATGAATGTTTAAGGGAGCCCAGCCCTGAGCTTTCCCAGAGGACAAGGGGAAGAGAAAGAGAAGTCAAGTAAATTCCAGCTAGATAAGCTGTCTGGGTGAAGGACAAGAAGAGTGGGAGAGGGAGGAGGTAGAGAAAAGGAGATCATAAAGCCAGGAAAGAGAGGAGTTCATTAAACTTGAGTTTGAAAGGAAATTGTACAAACAGTTAATAAAGAGAGATCAAAACGGGGGACTTTCCCAGGACCCTGGGCAAGTCGGCATCTGGCAGCTGACTTGTGTACATGGCGATGTGAATGAAGCAGACACAAAACCCACAGTGGGTTGAGAATTTGTTTTGCTGGGCTGTTCAGGGCAGCCACTTTCCTTCTCAGCATCTTTGAAACGGGGGAAGATGTTGCACGGCTAAATCTTCAATTAGAACACAAAAGAGTCCGTCCTGGATGATGGGGTTCAGGTTATAAGCATTATTCATCACAGAACTAAAATTTCTTTTAGGAAATTCAGCTAATGAGATTAAAGAACAATATATTCTAGATTGTGCTGTCATTCTTGACTCATTCTGAACTTGATCTTATTTCTCCCCTGCACCAAGCAGTTCAGTCTTGGCCTTTATCAGGAGGATTTGATCACATGCAAAGATTCACGGCCAGAATCTGCAGAAAACCCAAAAATGTCACATTGAGAAATTCTCATGGGAATTCTCTGCAAAATGCATGAACAGGCAGCATTTTCACAAATGTATGTAGGAAGGAAGATTCCCCACATAAGCTACTCTTCTCTCTACAGGAAATGACAGTCCAACATCAACAATGTTTCCTGCAGCTGACCCCTCAGTCAGAGGAGTCCAGCTGCTCCTGTTAACAACGAAGGCCTGATTTATCACTCAAGGATGTACGGGAACCAAAGGCACAACCACGCAAGTTGTGGCTTGGACAGATGGGTCCATCCCAGGGGACAGGGACTTTCCCACCATTTACGTCTCCCCCTTCCTCATCTGGCTCCACATCACGTCTCAGGATCATGCAGGTGTCCACGCCCCAACTCCATCCTGACCCTTCACTCTTTTCAGAGAGGTACTTCATGGAGACAGAAAACCATTCATGAAATTGCTTTGAATTTACAAAGTAAATATATTTTGCCGAAGCCAGATTCATTTTGTCTGCTGGCATATTTGTTTTCTTGGACACTGCTTAACTAAAGAACATTCAGTCTTTTATTGAGTCACTAAACTGACCTACCTAGCGGTGGGTTTCCCTTTGGCTGGACCACCCTACACCCCCATGAGGAGGCAGGTGACAGAACAGAATGCAGACAAGTTCACGGGAACACTACCTGACCCCCAACATCGGGGATGCCCCCATCTGCCCATCCTATTCATGTTGGCCTTGGCAGCACTACTCCAAACAGTGGCCATTTATTTAGTGCCCGTGTTTGGGATGGCTTCAAGAAGGGAAAAGTCCTAAAAGCTTCTCTGCTCTCACGGAAAGTTAGAGTCAGGCATGCAATGTCCCTGGGTAATTCAGCTCTCCCCAATTTTGCCCACATCTCCCTCAGCCTGTCTGCTGATGCTCCACAGGAAGGGGAGCCCAAGGCACAGCTGAGTCACCGGGTTGTCCTGTGGTCTGACTCCCTGAAACTTCAGATTTTGCAGAAGTTGCTTGAAAGCCCTGATATCTTTTTCTCACCACTGGCAAATGACAAAGTGTGCAATGCTTTTAAGTGAGAAACAGAAGACTCAATTTGTCCATCATTCCATTACTCCACTCAAACACTGAATAATTAAGGAACAGGCCAGAACAACTCATTTAACTATCTAAAAGGTTTGAGAAAAAAGTTGATTTTGAAGACTTGATGAGCTGCCAACATTCTAAGAAAAATTCTTTTCGGCATTTACGTGCAAGTTGTCACCGTTTGGATGGCTGGCTTATTCAAAATGGGATTTAAATGTCTCTACAGCAATTTTACTTTCATGGAACATTAAATCTTAGAGATAATTTCGTGCAATTCCCTCACCTCCCCAATAACAAAAGTAAGACCCAGTGAAGGGATCTGCCCACGTTCCTGCCACTGAATGCGCGACACCGATGACCGATCACCCATGTCAAACAGACACTCGACTTGTTCCTAACTACATGGCAAAATTTGGGCTAGAAACCACGCCCTTGCACTCCTGAAGCAGGGCCTTCTTTCAGTCCATGACGGGGCAATACTTTACGACGATGTGAGATTTACAAAATTGTATTTGATTCAGAACTCAAAGTAGGGCAAGGATTAAAAGCCTCCCACCAAAGCAACTGGGGGACAGAAGGCCACTCTGCGACCCACGCTCGCCCCCAGGAACTGAAAACCCACAACCTGCTGTGTCAGGACACAGCCAACCCAAGAGGATGACAACTGATGCCAGGCTTAGACAGTTGTGGTGATCTCCTACATGTGTTTGAACATTACCCTCTTCTAGCAAGATAGTAATGGTAAACACATGCACTAATATATTACAAATAAATGCAAATATACTCTCAAAGATCATCAAATATAAAGGAAGTAAGAGTTATAAGGAAGAAATAAACTATATTACATTATTAGGCCTACATCCTGATTTTCCTTAGATTTCACCTGATTTCTGCATAGGTCTATTAGAATTCCATTTTCATCCATTGGTAGAACTTTTTTTTAAATAGCTGCATCTGGCATTACTGATCTGTAATTCCACTCAGCCCTTTCATGGGGGCAAAGGGCAACTGGGGGAGTTGCAGAGACTCCAGGGGAGAAAGTAGAGTCTTTGGCTCAACAAGGAGAAGCTAGTTGTTGGTCTCCCTGGAGGTGCTCCCCTGAGTTGAAAGAGAAGCTTATAAAGAGGTTCAACACAAGGGAAGTGGTTTGGAGAGCAAAGGAACAGTGCCTGGTGGTGGTAAGGGCCTGGGTTACATTTTGTTCCTTAGTTACTAACTTGATGATATGGAGTGTGCGATTGAATGGATCTGTGAAGTGAGATCAGCCTTACTGATGCCATTAGTTGTTAGTAACATTTAAAGAAGTAACTGCAGAATTGGCTTAGCTCTGCACCTGCATATTATGCATTCCCTAACAGTTCATCCTCTTCCCTTCACTAAAAGAATGAGGGTCTGACTAGTGTGTTGCATAGAAAAGTTGTACCACAAACCAGCTCACTGGGACATGAGAGCTCAGGGGGTGTCGGAGTTAAGCAGTAGCTTAGAAATGTCTGCACAACATTAGAGTACAATTTTAATGTCTACACCAGTGCCCTTCAAAGGGTGAACCTTGGCTCAGCTACATCAGTATCACCCCAGAGCTTCTAAAGTTGATGTTCTCAGGGTAGACCCCAAAAATCTGTGATTCTACTGGCTGTCTAGGCAATCCTTTAGCATGCACAAGTTTGCGAAGCACTGCTCCAGAGAAAGTACTAAAAGACATCGGTCAAGGAGACAATCCAATTTCAGGGGTTCGAGTCAAAGAGATTTTAGGAAAGACAAAAGAAACAACCATAGGAGATATCTGGGTAAAGTCTTTAGAGGTCATATGCAAATACCTTCACTCACTAATAAACATGAACGCAAGTGGTGCTTATTAATCTTCCAACTAGAAATGAATCACCAAGTTCATGACAAGTTGCCTGTGTAGGCTGATCCCCAAGACAAGAAGGAATCAGCAGTAAAGTCCTTAAATGAAAAGAGCCTGAGTGGTTGTTTTTGGACACAAGTAATGAGAGAGATGGGAAGATAGCATTTTACTCAATAGTCAGGAGGAAAATAACCAATGAATAGAAGCAATCCAAGTGTCCAGGCTGTCAGAAAGAAAACCATTAAGAGACAGAGGACTGAAATCCAGAGCCTGAGACTTACCCAGCAGCCACTGGCAGAAGACTTGGCAGGGCATCTCCTTGTCAGGAATGAAACATCTGCCTGCTTTCATGTCTCCACAAAATATAAAACTGTTAAAAGTCACAACATTCCACAAAGACCAAAGACACACAATGCTTAGAAAATTCAGTTGCATGTGTAAATATTTACCTAACTACTTCCTTGGGGGCTATAGATCTATTTCATTTTATTACAGTCAAACCCCATCATTTTTTTGCATGAAATATGGGAGGGCGGAGGAATATAACTTGAAGCAACGGGAAGAACATATTACAGATATTTAGTAGCAATCCCAACAATGCCCCGAAACTGGGAAGGAGTGTTGTGTCGGGGCACAAAGGAAATAATCCCATAGTCCCCTGGGTTCTTCTAGGCTGGCAAATACCAGAAAGATTGGTAAGAGAAGTCGTTCAAAAGAACTTTAATAATCATATGTGTACCTCCTGTACTTGAGACAGACTCAGCAAGACTGAGCAACTCACCCATGTAGCTTCAGGTACCATCTTAAATAGCTTAACTAAGACAAGAGAAGTTGAGGGAAGAAAAGAAAAATTTAATTAGAGAGTTCAACATGGAAAGCACAATAAGCAAAGGTATGCAGATTTAAATTCTGCCTTCTCCACTAAAAAGAAATAAGGAGATCAGGTCTTCCTGGGGAAAGTTTAATATACATATCCACAGCAACTTCCAACCAATCCAGCCTGCAGAACTCCTCCTAAGAAATAAACCCCTTATCAAGAAGACATATTTGGAGGGCAGATTTTTGCCCCCTACAGCGATGAGGTTTTGGCTGTGGTATGTCTAGGTCAGAGAAAATAGCATTCAAATGAGACTCCAAGTTCCGAGCTCCTGCAGCCCCCTCCACTTGAAGCCAACGCCATGCAAATCTGTTTCATGATGGAACCCCCTCGCCAGAATCTGGATCAGATATAATCATTGATCAGCAGGAGTGAAGGAACTCCAGCTGGATATCTAAAGTAGACACACCTCTAGGTAACCCTCCCCACCGGCCTGCTCTGACTTGTAGTTCAAATTGTATTTATTTTGCCTTTTCCTTGCTTTGGTGTCTGAGGCTGTACCTACTATGTGCCCATCCTAGGGCCAGATGCTGATCTCCAAACACTCCTTCAGAAACCAACAATCCACCTCTTCTAGGGATATATTCTAAACTTCCTTCCCAGGTAAGTGCAGAGACTGTATGCCCTGGCCTGAGTGGAAATTAAATATTCAATAGAAAGATTGAAAGATGGGGTTGAGGGAGTCTCTTAGAAAGTAGAACAAATGGGGAAAAGAGGGAAAGTAGAACAAGGCATGTGGAAGTAAATTCAAGGACCAGTTCTGAAAATCTAGTATCTGATTAACAAGTTTCCTAGGAAAGAGTACAATGAAAATAGGGACAGGAAATCAATGGAAGAAAATCGAGAATTTCTTAAAACTAAAGACCATGGGTTCAGCATAATGGATGAAAATAGAGCCCCACCCAGACATACCACTTGTAAATTTCAGAAGCCAGGGTGTAAAGGGAAGAGCAAATAGTTCTGGAGAGTGGAGGGGGGAAAGCCACACACAGAATAAAATAGCCTCAACTGACACAAGAGCAATAAAACTAGGAATTAATGGGGTAATGTTTTCAAAATTCTGAAGGAAAATTATTTCCAGCCTAAATTTCTATGCACACCCAAGCCATCAGTCAAGTTTCTGGGTTAAATGCAGATATTTTCAGACTTTTCCAGGACTCAAAAACTATTAGAAAAATGGTGAAAGCCTAGCAGTACAGACAGTTGTAGTGTGATTATAAATAAACAAATTTAAAACAAGACAACTTCAGGGAATACAGACAGTTATGCAGAGAAGATACGAAACAGTATTAGCACAGAGTTCACCCATGAATAGAACACAGAGGTTACAACAACATAAACCTTGCTAACGATCCAACCAAAAGTATAACAGACTTACACTGGGAGGTCCAGGGGACAGGAGAAAGTATATAAGTGGTGTGTGTTCTGTGTGCATGGCGGCGTCTGCACGTGTGTGCAGGCCTGGGGGGGGGGGGCGATGAGTAGGTGGGAACGGAGATGAAGAAAGAGGAGGAAAGTGAGTAAATTCCTCTTCTTCCTCCCTGTCAAGTCCATAGATGATGTTAAAAAGTAGAGGAGAAAAAAAATTAAGAAATATGGGCCTCCCTGGTGGCGCAGCGGTTGAGCGCTGTGCTGTGGAGCTGTCGGCAGTGCACGATGCGAGTTCGACGCCCAGCCGGGGAGAATCCCACATGGTGCGGCAGACCTCTCCTGTCTTGCCCGCTGCTCCCCTCAGCAGTGTACTTCTGATCTGCCTGTTCTGCTCCCCACTCTGTCTCTGGTGAACCCTCTCGCCGCCCCACGCCTCTGGCCTGTACCCCAGCTTGTATGTATAAATAAATAAAAAATCTTTAAAAAAAAAAAAGAAAAAAATTAAGAAATAGAATGAGTAGCATATTATCAGAAATATGGAAGAAATAACAAAACCAAAAATCAGCTAGGAGTTGTGCTTGTTTCTGGGAAAGGGGAAAAGAAGGATAAAGGAACAAGGAAATGGGTTTTCATTACTAATTTTGTAGGGTTTCTTGACTCTTAAAATTTTAGGTGATGATGGTGTTGATGAAGCCCAACCCAGCTAAGGATAGTGAGAGGGCAGTGTCTGAAGAAGGGGCACTGATTGAGCCCCCTGCCTGTCCCCCAGCTCATCATATGGCCTTGGGCATTTTAACCACTATAAACCTCAGTCCTCACAGCTTATATAGGGTCATAAAAACAGCTGTGAGGTTTAAGTGATAAAGGACTAGGGAATGGCTGCCAGCGTCTGGCACATGTAAGCATTCGCCCTTTCATTTAAGCCACATTTAGAGGGTGGCGTGGGTCAGGTATCCGATGTCAACACTGGGATAGAGCAGTAAACATAAATATCCCTGCCCTCATGAATTAGTAGTGAGAATTAGAATTACAAGAATTAGTGGTGAGAAACAGACAATAAGTAACAAGATATCACTAAATATATGATGTCTATTAACAAGTGACCTGTTTTTTGAAATAAAAAAAAAAGGCAGGGAAAGGGGCATCTAGCCTTCTGGGAAGGGGACGAGAGTGTGAGCTTGCAAGGTTAAATAAGCTGGTCAAGAAGGGCCTCACAAGAAGGTGAGCTTTGAGCAAGGTCATTGGAAGGACTCAGACGGCTGACCACTTACATGCAGGCTCCCCCACTATCTGCATGTGGAGCGATTCAACAAATCCCTGCCCAAGCCCAAACAGCATGGAGCAAAAAAGCGAGTGCCATTCATTTACGTGGGAAAAAATGGTGAGCCTTCCCAGACCCAAAACATAATCTACCAAATAGCATCAACCTAAAAACCACACTCAGTTTCAGGATGGAATTTCCCATTCTGCCAATAACAGCAACCACTAATGCGGACTGAGAACGGCCCGAGCCTGCATGTGCGGCCCCATCTAATTCCACACCACTTCTCAGGAGGGTGACGCCATTTTGGGCATCTATGAATGGGGCTCAGAGAAGTTGAATAATTCATCACGGGTCACAGAGCCAGAGAGTAAATGAACGAATGACCAGTTCTCCCTTCCTTCTCGGCCAAGAGCCCACAGTCCAGGCCAGCAGAGCTCATCTGATTCCTTCCTTCTTCATCCAGGTTCTCGCTGCATCTGGGAATGAAGTCCGCAGACTTCACCTCGCCTCCTTCCCGGGAAAGAATCTAGACTTGTCTCCTAACCTGGACATTTGCCAGATCATCTTGTCTTCTCCAGCTCCATTTATGAAACAGGCTCTGATCTAACCTTACCCTCTCAACATTATTCTGTTACTTTATCAGAACTTTCACTGTTTTAACTTGGGGGAGTGGGGCGGGTTCTATTGCAGTTCATCATTTTCAAATGTCAGATTAACTCGTCACCATTGGACTCTTCCGGAGACCTTTGAAATCATGGTTCATCAAGACTATGCTGAAACTCAGCAACCCAACCTAAACTGAGAATTAAAATGCTATGGCCAGAATGGAAAAGAAAAAAAGACTGCTCTCCAGCTGCATATACATCTGGGTATTTCTTTGGATGTTGACTTTGAAATTGTAAAACACTCCCACATGGAGAAGATCCATCATTTTGTTGTTTATGCATCTGCGGACACGAGCACATGCTTGCAAATGTCTGGAGGACCCAGTTTACCGTGCCAGGCTAATTCAATCAACATGCTCAGAGGCCTTTAATTAGTTTTACAGAAAGACACACACACACAAAAAGCCAGGTAGGTTGCCCTTGTGTGTGAATAAATTAATTCTAATTGCATCACTCATCTAAGAAAGTTTGGTCCAAATAATCCATATTGTTCTATACATGTAAAGAAAATGTTCTAAAATTGCACCTAATTGTTTTTATAGCAAGAAGGAACTAAAGAACATTAAGCATTATTTATATTTTCTAAATTCCAGTTTGTGTCACTATACACACATAAGTACCTTTTTTATGTCATTATACCATGTATGCATTGTGTTTTGTATTTTGCTTTTTTTTTTCCATTTTATTTAATGTTCCTTTGTTGCTAAACAGACCCCATACTGGTCTTTTTTCTGTGTCACAGATGAGCTACATTGTGCTCCTGTGTGATGCTATTAGTGTTCGCCATACTTTTGTTGACTGGGGAATATTTTTGGCATTTGGAGTTATATCTTATTTTCTCCTATTTTAAACTGAGTTATTTTTAATATCTTCATGTGATTTACATTTTCCTCTTTAGAAAAACTTCCATAGAGCTCTAACTTCAACTAAGTTTTAGTTGCTTCTTTATTTATCCAAACTTTTGTGATTAAAAAACAAACATTTAAAACACAGCACTTAGGCAGTGGCAAAGGACCTTAGCCTCCCCCACCCACATTTCCTGTGGGTCCCCTGAAAGACTGGTCTGAGCATTACGGCCACATCAACAGAGAGGAGCAGTATTCAAGCAAGTATTTATTTTTTCACTTTTACCAGACTGCTCAGAAGGGCTTAAGCAGTTCACAGTTCTGCCAGCTCTTTATGCTCAGACCCTCCTTAAAGTCCACTGAGTGCTATTATATTATGTTTTGCTTTCATTATTGATTCATGATATTTAAATAGGTTTAAGATGGTACGAAAATGCTGTTCTAGAAGTCATATCCTCAATTTTGAGTAAAACCATGCCTTTTTGTCACATGTTGATCTGTTTTCTCACTTTTCTTATGCATGCACAGGTTGTCTTCTCATCTGCATTTTGAATTGGCTTTAGTATTGATAGAGCAATACTCAATGCATTGCAGCTTTTTATATCATTGCATTTCCTTATACATAGCACATATATTTGTATAACAAATTTTATCTATTATTTTGTCATTTTGCTATTCTCTTTGAAATTTTGTCCTATTACTAATCATTAAACAGAATGTGCTTTGTTTTGTATATTTAAATGCCTGAGACTAAAGCAAGGGTATGCAAGCCCAGCCTGGGAGAGCTCATCAACAGCCAACAGTACTGGGGTTGGGGGGGCGGGGATTCTACAGGCTTCCTGAGCTAGGGAAGGAGACAGACATCCAGCCCCACAGAACCCAGCACTCCCTTGTGAGAGCAGCTTTGCTCTGGCTGATGGACTGAGCTGGGGAAGCAGCCAATCAGGATGCCACAGGAAGGGCGGGTCCAGAGGTCAGAGAACTAGTGAGCAGTCAAAGGCAGGTCAAATGGCAAAAGCAGTCTGGGCCAGTCTGAGATGACCCAGCTCAGACACAGGTAAGAAATGGTGACATCACAGGCAAGGTGTTTATTTATTAAAACAGTTTTAAATATACTTCCTATTTATTTATGGAGAAAATACAGAATACTCATACACCCCTGGCCAGTTCCCCCTGGTATTAAGATGTCATATTTGGACAGTACTTTTGTTACAGTGAGTGAACCTATCTCCATCTACTATTATTATCTAACATCGGTGGACTATTTAGATTTCTGTAATATTTACACAATGTCCCTTTTCTGGTCCAGGACCCCCTACAGCACATTTAGTCATTCTGTCTCTGTGGCTTCTCTTGGTCTATAACAGTTTCTCAGGTTTACCTTGTATCTGGTAAACTTGATACTTTTCAGCAGTATAGGTCAGGTATTCTGTAGATTGTTCCTTGCTAGGGGCTGAAGAACTGTCCCTGCCCAAAATTCTTGCAGTCCCAGACCTCATTGTGACCCTGTTTGGAGCTGGGAAAAGTTACTAATCTAAAAGATCCCCTTAGGAGAAGGGGAAGTGATTTTCTCTGCTCTATCAGGACACAGTGAGAAGGCACCATCTTCAAGCTCCAAAGAGGGTAATTGCCAGAACTAGAGTTCTGGACCGTGCTGGCAGGTTGATCTTGGACCCTCAGCTTCCAGAACCATGATAAAATAAATGCCTGTTATTTCACACCCACACAGTAGGTACAATTCACTTTGTTGCAACACCCCTGTTTCATTAGAGTACATTCTTCAAGGGTATGACTATACTTGCTACATTTCCTATGGCTTTCTCTTTAATACTGCCTATTTTCTTTCTCATTTCATAATTTGAGAATGTTCTTATGTTTGAATTCAAAAGCGTATTTTTCCCTACTAACTAAATCAAGTAACATATTTTAGAAAAGCTTATCTATAAGGGAATATATTGCTGGAAGTTTGCAAGTTCACAGTTTAGCAACGCTTGGTAACAAACTTCAGTTTTTAATTCATAGTCATCTTTTCTACTTCTTTCCTCTCTTAGTCAATTTATTTTCTTATTTCTTGGGTTTATTTGATTTGTGTCAATTTTATAATTAACTGATTTTTAATTTTTAATTTTTTTTAAAGATTTATTTATTTATGCATACAAGCTGGGGTACAGTCCAGAGGCGTGGGGCGGCGAGAGGGTTCACCAGAGACAGAGTGGGGAGCAGAACAGGCAGATAGACGGAAATACACTGCTGAGGGGAGCAGCGGGCAAGGCAGGAGAGGTCTGTCGCGCCATGTGGGAATCTCCCCGGCCGGGCGTCGAACTCGCATCACCGCTGCCGACAGCTCCACAGCGCAGCGGTTAACCGCTGCGCCACTAGGGAGGCCCTAATTTTTAATTTTTAACTGATCACCAAATTTACTAACATAACAAAAAACACCTCAATGATATTTTTGCACTGCTAATTTTTTTAAAGATTTATTTATTTATGCATACAAGAGCTGGGGTGCAGGCCAGAGGTGTGAGGGTGAGAGGATTCACCAGAGACAGAGTGGGAAGCAGAACAGGCAGATCTACTGAAGTACACTGCTGAGGGAGCAGCGGGCAAGGCAGGAGAGGTCTGCTGCGCCATGTGGGAAACTCCCTGGCTGGGGATCTAACTCATGCTGCAGTGACTGCGGATAGCTTCATAGGCTGAGACTTAACCCCTTGCACCACCAGGGAGGGCCGGCACTGCTAATTTTTAATCTTTTCTAATATTTACTCTTTTCTTATCAATTACAAGTTTTTCAAATAAATCATGTCAGTAGTTTACTCAATTTATTCATAATTTGGAAGGACCAACCTTGATCTTAAATGTTCTTTTATTCATTTTCCATTTTATTTATTTCGACTGTAAATTTCATTTCAGCCTCTTCTTTGGCAATTACATGGGGCAATTGTAGATTATATATTAAGGATAACATATCCTATTTCTAGGAGAAGAAAGCCAAAGAACATCTAATATGCTTAATCCAGCTTTGTCTTTTGTCCAGTAAGGGTCGAGTCCATCATATTACATGATAATGAATTTATCTAGGGTAGACGTAGACACTCACAAATCAATAAATAAACAAATTTGAGGACACCCACAAATCAATAAACAATTGTCAGACTAAATATTCTACCACTGAACTATCTGTCATTCAATATCTGGAACAGAATAAAAAGCTTTCAAATATATAGGCCATGTGAAAGATTTAAAAGAGGGTTGCACTAGGTCTGTGTCTTTTATATAGCCTACTTTCAAAAGGTTCATAATAAGAACCGAGAGCTAGATTGATGTTCAGTACTAACTCCTATCAGTCTACACAGCACCGCCAGGGCAAAAACTCCCTTCAGATCCCCGTTTCCAGGTGTGACTCACCCACTCAAATGCAGCCAACCTTCTTACTTTAAAGAACTTCTTATCCTCATGGCGCTTTCAAATTCTAATGAGATCTCCAGATGTCTATTGCAAAATACCTGTGGCCCTTTACACACTTTCATCATGGGCTAGTAAACATCTCTCCTTTTATCTTCAAACACCCTCTCTGTGTTTCAAAGTTTATTTCTAAAAAAAAAGTTTTGTTTGACTATACAATTCTAGAGGATTTTGGTGTTTCTTTCTAAAAGCCAATGGGCTTCAGCTTTGAGGACCTTTTTTCCTAAAGACATCTTTAGTTTATGTTTGTGCTGATCAGAGATCTGACAGGTCCCGTCAAAAATAACAAGTTGTCTATGGGACTTAATCTTTGTCCTTAAAATATAAGGCAAATTCCAGCAGGGTCTGGGAACCTGCTTTACTCTGCCCATGTACACATAGGAGGCAAAATCAACTGCATTATTAACTGTCCAGTTTAGAGAATGTAAAAAATAGGGAAAAAAGGCATTTGTGTGCACTCTGTTATGGTGTGTATGTATTTACCATATATATCATATTACAGATACCATGTATATCATACCATGTATACCATACCATATATATGTATGCATGTATGTATATACATATATCATAACGTATTATCATATTCCTGCCTCCTGAAATTATTTTTCCCTTTATTACTGATTTTTTAAGTTAGTTTAGTACAAGAGGTATGTATATAATTCTATAGTTATTTCATTTATATGTAAATTCTAACCCAAGAAAATGTATACATTTCTTTAATCTACAAGTCTAACAATAATTGCTATCTACTATAGTTGGCATACAGCAGAGACTGTATCTAAAATAATTAAGTCATGCCTTATTTATACTTGAATGATTGTGCAATAATTTTATGATTTTAGTTTTGTATTTTACCTATAAGAAGTATGTTATTCTGTGAATGTTTGTATTCTGTACAAACATCTTCCATGATGTTATAAAATTCTGATATATCTTCTGTAAAATATAGCAAATTATCATTACCTCACTCAAAATGTTTCCTGAATAATACTCTCAATGCTAGATATAACCTTGTCCAAAACTGACTTGGGTATTTTAAGAGGTCATCGTATGCCAATATTATTCCCTTTTCCAGGTAGTCTCTGGTAACATCAGGAGTCAAGATTTTTCTTTAAGATTTCAGTTTTGAATATTTACATTACTGTTAAGTGTGCATTCCTTTTTTAATGTTCGTTAAGAATAGGAATAAAAGATGACAGTAACTGCACACTTTATTAGTAGTAATTTATTTCTTTTCTCAAAGCATTTATAAGAGACAAAAGGTAGAATTTTTTCAAGGTAGAACAGTCATAATCTAATCATTTCAATATTTGGGAGAAAATATATATAGTCATTTAAAAAACACTGTTACCTAGAGTATCTTTTGGAATATTTTACTTTGTTAAAAGAATTGGATTGTCAGGGGCTCCCTGTTGGCACAAGGAGTTAAGTCTCAGCACTATGAAGCTAAGGACAGCCACTGCAGCATGAGTTCAATCCCAGCCAGGGAGCTGACCCACATGGCGCAGCAGACCTCTCCTGTCTCCCCGCTGCTCCCATCAGCAGCGTATTTTGGTCAGTCTGCCTGTTCTGCTCCCCACTCTGTCTCTGGTGAATCCTCTCACCATCACTCCCCCACCCCCCCATACCTCTGGCCTTCACTCCAGTTCTTATATGCATAAATATATAAATATTTTAAAAAAATAATTGAGGGCTTCCCTGGTGGCTGTGGAGTTGTTGGCAGCGGCGACGTGAGTTCTCCTGGCCAAGGAGATTCCCACGTGGCGTGGCAGACCTCTCCTGCCTCACCTGCTGCTCCCCTCAGCAGTGTATTTCTGTCGATCTGCCTATTGCGCTCCCCACTCTGTCTCTGGTGAACCCTCTCGCTGCCCCATGCCTCTGACCTGGACCCCAGCTTGTATGCATAAATAAATAAATTTTTTAAAAAATAATTGAATTTTCACAGAGCAACTATCCTTTGTTTCATACTCAAGTGGGATGGCCAAACCTGAATCAGCAGTAGAAAGGTTGGTTTAATTAGTTCTTTGTGGGTTTTGCCTCTTTGAATTTTTCTTGGAATTTTTCATTTAGAGTTGACATTGAGATCAAGGTAAATTTACATTGCTATGTTACACTGTGCTGAAAATTATAGTTCTGAAATACTTTCCTTTTTCCTTCTGCCATTCCATCTACTTCTCCATAAAATTTATTTAACCAGACAAGTTTTTCTTTATCTTCTCTAAAATTGTTGCAATTATTTCTTTTTCTGATATTGATAGTTCATTTAACTTTTCTCAACATCTGAGGAGAAATAGCTGTTTTTAAAAATTTGTAACATCTTCAAATTTGTAACATCTTAAAATGTCTCCAAATCTTAAGTACATTTTCGTAACATTTCCATGGTAACCAAAAAAGGCAGTACTATAACATAATTGTTACATGGTAATCTCTAATTTGTATCTATATAAAACATACTTTGGTGAATATTAATGAAAATTGAATCATTACATAGTAATTTGTGTCATAATGTAACAACTTGTAGACTAGTTGGTAACTTAGCAGTACAATTCTGGTCCAGGAAACACAGAGCAGATGGCATAAACTATAGCACATGTCACCCAAGAGATCCTAAAACCAAGAGGGGCTCTCTTTTTAAGATCTTCAAAATACTCAGTAAGAAGATCCTTGTTTAAAGGCCCAGGTTATTGGATCAAAATTTTTTTCCTGAATGTTAAGCTCATTCCTTAACAGAGTAATACATATGTTCTCTGTTATCATAAGCAACTATACTTCCATCTGTAGGAAATTTGTCATACTGTGCTGGTTTCGACAGAACAAAGCCCCTTACTGGCACAAACCAGAAAATTGTCATATAATAAAAATGCATATTCCTCCTTTTCAGAGTCAACAATTAGGGTAAAATCATTTTTTAAATTCCACATAATAAGGCTGTCTATATGCGACCTGATAGACTCTTATACAGTGCACAGCCTGAACAATCACTCAGCATCTTCTACAAGAGGGAACCTGGGAATATTCTTCTATCTCTCCAGGACCTAACATAGGTGCTGGCTGAATAACTGACCGGTACCTGTTGCCTAATCTGATCTACCCTTTTTTTTTCATTCCTAGCCCCATGTTTTCTCTCATTTTTCCTTTTTTCATTATAAAATCACTTTTAAATGTTATAACTTAAAACTTTATTTAACTTGAGTCATTATTGAAAGTTGAGATTGTTCTCAGAAATGTCAAATATTATGCCTTGCAACAAGAAGACCATGTATGTGCAAAGGAAAAATAAATTTTAAAAATATGGAAGGCTGGGTAAATATAATCACTCTGTACCTGCATGTGCTGTCCACATATACAGTGAGAGGGCAACTACTGAGTGTCTAAGAGGTGACTGACTTTGAATGGTAGACAACAGTCATTCAGGAAATTAGTGAAAAGATAATACAACATCTCCAAGAGCGTAAATTCAATTCATTTAAAAATGTATTAAGCACTTGCATGTTCAGCTCTGAATAGTAATCCAAGGGGAGAGAAAAGTAACATGAGGTCAATTCTGTGCTGTTAGAACAAGATACAGACTTTGAAACAGGTATAGAGAAAGGACTTTGGGAAAATAAAAGGGAAAGGGATTGCTTTGACTAGGAAGGATAGTGAAATTTTCATTGGTTGATTGACCAAATACTGGAGATCTACAATGTGTAGTAACAATTCTGTCTGCTAAGCAAAAGAACCAGAAAAACAATCACCAGAAAGGAACCTGCTCTCTAGTGAAGGAGACCATAATACAATCTCTGTCTTTCTATCTCTCTCTTTATCTATCTCTCTCTCTAACCTCTTCACCTCACACATTACAAAACAATGCTTCACCAACGAGGCAACACTTGCAGCTTGGAGGTGCATTTTGCCATGGAATTTGTCACTTAAAAATCAAGTGATCAAGTGTCTGGAATATTAAAAAGCAGTAGCAAACAGGTATTAGGAAAAGAGTATTTTTAGCTATTCCAAAGTATGAAATACATCTTTTTTACAAAACCCTACATTTTTCATGAACATCAGCAAGAAAAAAAAGCAAGGAGTACACCACTTCTTTAAAATAATGATGAAAATTCACATCACATTCAAACAAAACCAGGTTGCTGTCTAAGCTTTGCCATCAAAGAGTATCTATAAAACTGAGGCACTTTATCTACCCCTGCAAGCCTGTCAACCCTGGGCTTGCACTGTTAACTGAATAAACAGTGGAGAGTTGGCCTACCCCAGTCTCTGCTCTGCACTGCTCTTACCTACTACTAAGAACCTGCCTTCCTAGAACATGCCCATACTCGAACTTTCTTGGGCTCTTGTCCATCTTTCTCTAGCCTCAAAGGTTTAATGGCAACTCCACCATGAGTGTATGAATCACACACACTGACATTACAGATTCTCCAACATTGTTGAGCAAGATGTGCTAAGCCTCATGTTATATTTGGCCATGGAGACTTGGCTAAAGGCTGCACCCAAGGCTCAGTGGAGCTAAAGAAGGGTAGCTTCTAATAGCATAGTTTCTTCCCAGTGATATGTTGTTTGAAATTACTTGTATTCTTTTTTTTTTAAGATTTATTTATTTATTAGACAAGAGCTGGGGTGCAGGCCAGAGGTGTGGGGGGGGGGGGTGAGAGGATTCACCAGAGACAGAGCGGGGAGCAGAACAGGTGTAATGACTGAAAGACACTGCTGAGGGGGGCAGCAGGCAAGACAGGAGAGGACTGCTGTGCCAGGTGGGTAGCTCCCTGGCCACGAATCGAACTCATACTGTAGTGTCTGCCAATAGTTTCACAGGCTGAGACTTAACCCCTTGCGCCACCAGGGAGGCCCCTACTTGTATTCTTTACTTGTTCCTTATGTTCTGCAGCATACGTCAAATCCAAAGACTTTACCTCCTTGAAACACAGTTTGGAATCTAGTAGAAAAATAAGTTAAACTGGTGATGCTCCATCAACAAGAAGAAATCATCAATAAAGCAGATTTTTCACCCTATATCTTTTTATGCCGGTACACTGACAGAATACGAAGTGGACAGTGTCTGCCCTAAATCAGATAAAGCCTGCTGCCAAGACACGGTGCCAAGACACGAGGCTGGGTCTTCCTTTCAGGTCCCGGCCTTCCCGGAGACGGCCGCTCGGCTCCAGCCACACCCCCCTTCCTCCTGTTCCTCAAATAAACTGAGCTCGGCCTGTTGGGGTTCTGCAGTTTGCTGTGCCGCTGCCTAGAACACTCTGCTCCCAGGTCCACGCCTGGCTTGTTCCCATTTGTCACTCATGGCTCAGCAGTAGGTCACATCCTCAGAGATGCTTTCCCAGCTCGTTCTCCCGAGCAGTTCTCTCCCTCCATGACTGGTCAGTCCCTCCTTCTTGGCAGTTGTGTATTCTTCAGAGCTTCTTTCACTGTCTGAAACAGCTTGTTCATTTGTTTGTTGCCTGTCTCTGCACCTAGTATGAGCACACTCAGAGCAGGGCCTTGTCTGTCTTGTTCACCAACAGATCTCCCAAGGTTTGCGCATTCGTCTAGCACCAGTATGCTAAATATCTGCTGTCCAAATGAACTAACGAATGAATAAACAAGTGAATGGTTTCCATGAAAGTTGCAGCAAGGCCACCCATACCAAACATAGCCAGGGGTTATCAGAAATCAGCAGGCTTCTACAGCAGAGATAAAAATCTCTGGGAACTAAATTCTATACTTGATTTCATCCTTATGTTTAGACAAAATTCAACCAAAGAAAAAGTGAGAAAATTCTGTTCATTGCCATGTCCAGATTTCCATCTTTGGACCAAAAGATGATATTCCTGAGTAGATGCCAATAAATAGAGGCCCATATTATGGTAACTACATACTTCTTCCATAAGCAAGCAATCTTTAAGCATTTTTTTCAATCTAATGTATTCTAAACACGATTTTTGTAGTTTACTGAGTATAAAATGGGATGCATACAGTTCACATTCTTTGGTTCTTCTTAATCCTAGTATCTGGAAATTTCCATTTGCACTTTCCATTCTCTCTTCTGTTTTTTTATCTCCTCTTCTCCCTCCTCTATTCCTCCTTCCCCCCAACACCCCCCCTCTTCCTGATAGTATGTGTCTTAAGTTAAGGATAAAAATAAGGACCTGTGGGCCAGAGCATGGGTATCCCTTGAGTCATCTCTGCAGTCCGAAAGACAAAGAAAAGGAGCACGTTATACAGCAAAGTGTTTGATGGGTGACTAGAAAGACGCCCATTTTACTTAAAAGAAAGCCATTCATAGTGGCTGCATGACATATGTAGTTTTTTGATAAATAAAGGCAAAAAATACTTCCCTTTTATTTAATACACATAGAAATCTAATAATAAAAAATTTTATGGTCCTATATAAAACTTATTATATCATTTTGTTAAAAATCAGTACTATTCAAACTGTTATATTCATGTTTCATAAATTATACTATATGAACAAGAAAATATAAATATCATTTATCTAAAATACCTATTCACGTACACTAAAAATGTCTAAAAATAATCATGTAAAAATTTAAATTTCCCTTTATTTAGAATTTAACACATTTAGGATATAATGAGCAACCTTTAACAGATAGTAAGAACACTAATAAAATAAATACAAAGGAAAATAATTTCTACCAATGTAAATGTCTTCAAATTTACGCAAATTTGGCACATTGCATCATGGAAAAAAAGTTTAGCCAGTATATGGATTAAGGAAAAAAAAACATTATATCGTGGGCAAGGAGTCAACATTTTAATTAACTAGCATCTTACTTTACAGAATGAATTGCTCCAGTTTCGACATGCTTCGTGCCCCCATTTTAAGTTACTGGCATTACCTGCCTCTAAGCTAATAATCAGATAAGATGAGGTAATCTGATGACTCAAATTGATCTCCCAATACTCTTAACTTTTGACAGGGAAAAGTCCAAGTGTATTGTCAGACTCTCAACCTAAGCTCAAATGCACATGATTGGATTTTTTGCAGCTTTAAAAATCACATCACTAACATAATACAGCTGCCCCCACCACCACCATCACCACCACCAAGCCCCCTGTGCCTGTTTTTCCTCAAAGACGCAACCAGCACACACACACATTTTAATACTCGGTCAAGTCATCATTCTAATAGTTTAAGAACATGTCAAATGAGGCCTACTTCTGGCAATCGTGAGATTCCCAATATGTAGCGTAAAGGGGGGTTCAGTCAACATGTGAGTAAATTCCCAGACACTAAAAAAGAAAACCAGAGTCAAAAATCTCAGCACTGTCTCTGGCTTTTCTAAGACACCACCTTCCATTGTTGACCTGCCTCTAAAGAGAGAACAAAATGCTTCTCTGAACGTGGGGTCAATATTCATGGATAATTTCAATTTCACTAAGGTGAATAAAAGTGTGGAAATTCCTGATAATCACTTCAACAGAAATGTATGAACAAAACATATCACAAGGAAGTTACTTTTTGTCAATTAAACTTTCTCCTTATTAATATGAGGACTCAAGAGTTTACTACAGGTTTGCCTTTCAGAAGGAAAGAACATGTAGTTTTTAAAAAAATAATAAAGTGTAGAATGACTGCAATTATGAAATCCTTACACACAATGAATGAATCTTAGAAACATTAGGTTGAGTGAAATAAGTCAGATAAAAAAGGAATCCATAATATTTTATATTATAATTCTCTTTCTGGAACAGACAACACTATTCTTGGGTAATCAAAATTAGATTAATCATTTGAACAGGGTATGAGGACACTTTCTAGTACTAAAAATTGTATATTTCTAGTAGTAGCCAATATATACATACATTTGTCCAAATTCACTCAATTGCACATCTAAACTCTGTTCATTATATATAAATTATAATAATAAAGTGGAATAATTTTTAAAAGACATATAGAAATTTTAGCAATGATTTTTTGGCTAGGGTGACCTATATAAAAAGTTTTCTATAATCAGAAACAGTTTATCCCATTTTGCATTACTTTTATTGAGGTAAAATTCATACAACACTGAAAAATTAACCATTTTAAAGTGGCATTTAATAATGTTGTGCAACCAATAACTTTATTTAGTTCCAAAAGGTTTTCATCAACCCAAAATAAAACCCTGCACCCATGAAGCAGTTACTCCTTATTCCCTCCTTTCTTCCCAGCCCTCGACAATCACCATTTTCTCTCTCTGTGGCTTTACCTACCCTAGATATTTCATTTAAAGGGAATAATACAATATGTGACATTTGATTCTCACATCTCACTTAGCATAATATTTTCAAAAGTCAGATCAGTATCTAATTCCTTTAGATGGTTGAATAATATCCCATCTGCTCTACTAATTTGTTCACTTATTCACCTGTTGATGGACATTTGGATTGTCTTCATCTTTTATCTGTTGTGAACAGTCTGCTATGAACATGGATAAGTATTTATTTGAGTAACTGTTTTCAGTTCATTTAGATATAAACCTAGCAGTGGAGCTTCTGGGTCGTATGTTAATTCTAAGTTTAACTTTTCGAGAAATCTCTAAACTATTTTCCACAGCAGTTGAACCATTTTACATTCCTACCGGCATTGTAAGAGGGTTTCAATTTCTCCACATCTTTGCCAACACTTGTTATTTTCCATTTTGTTTTTTTGTTTTTAATTATAGCTATCCTGGTGAGTGTGAAGTCTCTCCCATTGTGGACTGCCCATTGGTTTTTATTCTCCCACAGTTTTTATATAAAACTTAAACACAGATTTCAGCAAACTAGTGGCTGTTTGAGGGAATTGTGTGTATTAAAGCAACTCAGAATGACAAAAACAAATACTGGACATTTATAGGACAGACTATTTGATAAAGTAAAATACCAAAACGAGTGGACATTAATAAAGACCACAAGGCGCTGGGGTTAAGTGGAAAGAGGAAGAGAAAGGGACACAGGGGTAGAAGGGACAGGGGGAAGAAGAGGACATAAAGATGGGGGAAATAAGGAATAGTCTGAGGGAAAAGCCTTCACTGGACTTTCTGAACTTCTTATAAACCACAAGCATGGACTCGTTCTAAAGGTCATCAAAACTTTCTCTATCTTGTCAGTGAAGCCCCTTAATTTAGAAGTTGAGGTCATAAACCATGTTAGTTCCAAAGGAGCTATTCCACTTTACAAAATATGGAGAAAAGTTCAGAGAAAAGAGACTAAATTTATCAAGATCCAGTAGCCCTTTAACTAAGATGGGAGAACAAAACTGTTCAGTGCTATCAGTAAATTTAATAAACAAATATCAGATTCTGCTTAAAAAAATAAACAAAAAACTTGAACACTGCAAAATCCATCAACAAATTTCCTTAATCTTTCCTAATGACTTCATAGGGTCATGTGCTATTTTGTAAGTATGACAACAACAACAGCAGAAACGACAACCTACACTTCATAGTGCTTGAGAGGACCCCAGGACAGGCCAAGAGAAGCCTGAGGTGGCTGCACTTACTGTGGCTTCTCAGGTGCCTATAGGGGGCGCCATTTTGCTCCCACCAGCCGCAAGGACTTGGTGCTGACACTCTGAAAACTTCATCCACCTGTCCCATGCGCAAAGCCAAAATGTGGGCAGGGGAGTAAGAAATCATAAGCCTTGACTTTCCTCTTTGGACCCTCTCCATTTTCCTGGAGGCCACTGAAGGCTGAAAGCAGCAATGAAATTTTGTGTCTGTGTAAAGAGAACAAGAGCCAGTCTCTCCTCCACCTCTAGAACTTGAAACTCATTTCCTCATCAGCTGTTCCCAATTCAACTACCAACCCATAGGAAGGCCTCCTCTCTATTAACCACATAGCATATTTTCGAGTTTCAGATAAAAAACATTCCTTTCAAATGCCTTCCCACCACCGCAAACCACAGCAATCAGTCTTTAACTAGTGAGGAAAAAAAGTTTTTAGAACTTTTTTAAAAGACTTAGTCAATAACAAAATCATGAACCACTGTTAAGGATGTAAGCAAGAAATACCACAAAATAACAAAGAATGACTCAGAAAGTTATATAATGTTCTCGAATCCCCCAGAGGATCCAGAGAGTGCTACAGCCTTTGCCCTCTCCATGCTTGTCATTCCAGCCCAAGCTGACCAGAGTCCAGCTGTATTCATGGTGTGTGGCCACCCCCTCTGATAACAGATAATCGGCAGGTGCCTGACCCACCACTTCTGACCTCAGTCCTGGAAGTGAGCATTGGTGAGCACCTACTATGCGCCAGGCAATGTAATGGGCATGTTACAGACATAAGAAGTAGCTGTGGCTGAGAGGACACCTCTGGAGTCAGAGGTTAAAGTTTGACGATCAACTTCACCTCTCACTGGCTGAGCTGTCCCAAGCAAGTTACTTAACGGCTCCGTACTTCACACTGTTGGTCTGTAAAACCTAAGGGTTCCTATTGCACGTATTATGAGGAGGATCACATTACATAATACATGTCAAGTGCTTTGCACACAGCCTGGAGAACCATTGCTCAGTGAGTACTAGCTATTAATAGCAGCACTATCTTATTATTGTTCCATTATCTCACATTCTCTTCTTAGGCAAAGTCAGAAAAAGCTCTGAATGGAAAGAACTCCCTCAGCCCTCTCAGATTTAAGTTCCCTCTTTACAGTCAGTCTCAAAAGGCGCTTCAGAGTATGGGTGGTTCCTGTCCAGGAGAAGTGTCTCTGCCACCAGGAAGCCTCTGTGTGGGCCCTAGGACACAGTGCGTTGCTCTTGACCTTAGCAATGGCTGCTCTGTAGTTGCCATAATCTCCATAGTTCCTTCTAAACTGAGCATTCGAAAACAGGATTCAACCCCAAATGTAAGCTCGTGCCACTCCCTGAAACAAAAAGTGCCATTTCAATTGGTATCCAGGTCAGAAGGGATACTCAACTCCTTGCTGGAATAACTGCCTCCTGCAGAGAGTTCAGAGCGTTGCCCAAAAGCTGGAAATTCATCTTCAAAATATCTCATCAATGATGGGTCAGTTGAAAACTTTTGCCCATTTTTAGAACAAAATTGGAAGTGGCCTTTTATGGTGATTCAAGAGCAGACAGATAGTATCTGCAATTATTTGCTTCCTTGCATTTATGGAATTGCTGCTTCCCCAAAGCAGGTGGCCTAAAGCAAACTGTGCCAGCTGCTTCCAGAATAATCCGTGTTTGTACATTACTCCCCACACACAGAGTCAAAAAAAAAAAAAATCCAACAGGAACTAAACAGAAACAGGCAGATGCAAGAACACAGGTCTCTGACGCATGCGTCTCAGCCACAGCACAAAGACTCTGTCCTCCCTTTTTGCTCAATTAAATGGACAATTGCTAACTTTTGTCTTACTTGACTTCTGGAATACTTTATGAGGCATTTACGCTATTTTGTCATGGAACTGCAGCTTTGGGGAAACTGCCTGATCCTCTTCCTGGTGACATCCACTTCCCAGGTTCCCTCGACATTTCTCAGCCTCTGTCTCCCAGGGGTTATCTCCCCTGTGTTCCCACTTAGAGCTCCTCCCAGTATAGGGTACACCCAGCCACTCGGCACATATAAACGACAACTGGGGGATGGGATCTGGAAAATGTATCTCAGTTAGAGAGCACTGTAAAAACTTAAATATTACCTTAAATAAAGTATAAGATCTTATGACTGCAAAGCATTTGCATGCATAAAATAAAGCAATTTAGAGCCATTTACAAGAAGGCAGGGAGATAAGTATTGGGGACACAGCTAGTGAGGAAAGAACATTGATAGAAACTTCCTGAAAGCAACTGAGCAGTAACTGTCAAAGAGTCCATGTCTGGGCCTTGCCGGTGGTGCAAGGGGTTAAGTCTCAGCACTATGAAGCTGTCTGCAGCCACTGCAGCACGAGTTCGATCCCTGGCCAGGGAGCTTCCCACATGGCGCAGCAGACCTCTCCTGACTCACCCGCTGCTCCCCTCAACAATGTATATCAGTCACTCCATCTGTTTCACTCCTCACTCTGTCTTTGGTGAATCCTCTCACCCCACACACACCTCAGCTCTTACACGCATAAATAAATAAATCTTTAAAAAAAAGTCCACATCCACACACTTTGATGGGACAGTTCTCTTCCCACATGCTAATTAGCAATATGTGCAGCTCCAGCAGCAGAATCAGTTATCATAGAGTACTTACAGTCATTAGGGATATGGACTGATATTCATCTGAACAATGCTCAATTAAAAATGAATTTGAAATAACTAAAAATTAAAAGCAACTTAAATAGTTAAATGAACTATGGCTTGTCTATACCATGACATTTTAAAAAAATCCCTGAAATATTTTCTTATGCGAAAAAGACAAAAATAGCAAATAGAGTATGACCCCAGTTCCTAATATATGAATATTTATTTGAACAGACATAGAAACACATAGAAAACAGAGGGGGGCTGGGAATACAAAAATCACACCCACTGCTAATGATTATTTCTTGGTGTAAGAAATATGAATGACTTGTATTTTATTCTTTGGCCCTTTCTGTATTTTCAAAATCCACTAAAATAGCATGGGTTACTTCCAAAAGAGGTTCAAATTTTACCTTTTTGGCCTTAAGGCAATTACTCTTCACTTTAAGACTAGCTCTCCATCCATAAAAAGGAGGAAAAAATTCAGGCAGAAAACAGGGAAATTTCCAAAGCAATCTCAATCTAACCATGCGGAAACATCAGAGAAGTTCCAATCCACGGGTATTCTACAAAATACCAACGCTCTAGAAAGTTTCAAGTTGACAACAAACAAGGCAAGGCAAGAGTTGTCAGCAATTTGAAGAAACTAAGGAGACGAGACCCCTAAATGGCATGTGTGATCCTAGCTTGGGTCCTCAAACAGAGAAATGACATTGGTGGAAACGGAAGAAATATGAAGTCTGCAGTTCAGTAAAGAGCATTGTCATTTCTTAGTTTTGCTAATTGTATCTTAACTAAGTCTGGTGTTAACATAATATTGGTTAAAAACTACCAGAACACTCTGCTATTGTTATAACTCTTCTCTAAGTCTAAAACTAAATCTAAAATAAAGGCTTGAAAGGGGGGTGGGAGGCAGAAAGGTGGGGGAGAAGAGCAGAGAATAAGACAGATGACTCATTGTATATCCAAAGTGCAAATATTGAATTAAAGCCAGATTGGGGGGAGGGGGGGCAAATAACTACATTGGGTCCTTGGGGAAATTTCTTGCAGCCTTGAGGGGCTCCTCATTTTCTGAAATGAGGGAAGTGGTTCTTTAATGGAACTGCATGGAAAAACGATGTAAATCCCTGCCACCTCAGCAGTGGCCTCCAGTGCCCAACACAGCCTCTGGCGTAGAAAGACTGTGCACTGGGGGGGCCCGGACGGCCAGAGCCCCGAAAACAGAGTCCACTGGGGACACTCTGTTTGCACCTGTAAACATAGCAGAGGGGCTGCTCGGGGCCTGGCAGTGTTCTCTGAGCATGAACTCTCTGTCTGAGGGACAGGTGTCCTCAGGGGCCTTCTGGGAAGGCACATGCCCTAGACCCCCAGTGGCATGTCACTGCTCGGTCTGGACGATGCTAGATGACTGTCCTCTGCTTCATTAAGTAGACTGGTGGGTCCCTCTATTTTTTTTAAAGATGTATTTATTTATGCATACAAGCTGGGGTGTAGGCCAGAGGCATGGGGGGTGAGAGGATTCACCAGAGACAGAGCGGGGAGCAGAACAGGCAGATCTACCAAAACACACTGCTGAGGGGAGCAGTGGGTGAGGCAGAAGAGGTCTGCTGTGCCTTGTGGGAAGCTCCCTGGCTGGGTATTGAACTCATGCTGCAGTGGCTGCAGACAGCTTCATAGTGCTGAGATTTAACCTGCTGTGCCACCAGGGAGGCCCCCTCTACTGTATTTTTAAGTTCAACTATTGTAGTCCGTATCTCTGTGACTTCTGTTGGAAACTCCCATATTTTCTCTGTTGCTGTTGTTCTCATTTTGCTCATCTACTGCTCTGCTAACTTCAGTGGGCAGCACTAAGACTGTTGCTTGAAGTCTTCCTTTGGTATTCTACTTCGTGCTATTGCACTGGATTTTTTTCCCAGGGTTTTGTCTTGATGCCTCGATGGGGTGAATGCCTCTGCCTCCTGCTTGCATTCAGTGCTCAGTATCTATTCCCATGGGCTGGGCCAAACCGCCCTCCTTCCCTGCCCTGCTGGAATGGTCTGTGCTAGAATGGAAGGTTGCAGAATATGGCCTCGGCTGTTGGCCTGGGATGCTGCTGCTGTTTAGGCCGAAGCCTTGCCAACCATCAAGATGACTGGAGTTCAAGTAGCAGCATGCGGTGGCTATCCAAGAGCCCAATCTGCAGGGTGGGCCCAGGGAGAGGGCAGCTAGGCTTCTGCTGTAGTGTCCAACGGCACAAACTTCCCAGGGAGCTGCAACTGCTTGACCTGAGGGACAGAGCTGCAACCACTGAGGCTGGCGGCAGATTCCACCGGCAGAGCCTCTCCAATAGCCCCAGGCCGCCACTGACCAGTCAGCTGCAGTCCAGCGCTCTCGGCGGGCTCTGGAAGCAGCTTTCCCTTGAGGCTCAGGCAAGAGGACGGCCCTCAGGGGTGCTGGCTCTGGGCACAGGCACATACCGGGGTGGCTTTGTAGCAGGCCGGCCACCCTGGCTGCAAAGCCCAGGTGGGCGGGGGCAGGTGCTGTGCCCGGGAGCCAGCGCCTGCTCGCCGTAAGTTTCACACACACACAGAGCTGCCTGCCCCTGTGGTGCCTGTGGCCACTTGAGCCCAGGAAGCCCTCAGAGCCAGGGCAGAGGGGGGTGGATTTCCTGGGGACCACAGCCCTGTGGAAAAACCCTGGGTGGGGGCTGCCACCACTGACTGCACCCACTAAGCTCTACCGTGTTTCCCTGACAGCTCCAGCCCCAGCGGTGACTGTGAGCTGTGTGACCGGAACGTGAGCGAACTGACAGGACACGGCCAAGCGCATGACGGCAGAAGGCCAGGGTAGCACCCCCCACCCTGGCTCCGTATTTGACTTCGGCCAGAATGGCACTTGGTGGTGCTAGTGCTGAAGGAACAACGGGGAGCCAGGGAAGACTCCGCGCGTCTCTGTGCACGGCAAGGCTGCGCCTTCTTGCTCCTCGCATGAAAGTTTAGTTTCAACAAAGGTGAAGCCTCCAGGTAGGTCTGTGCCTCTTCATCAATGGACTCTCGATCCCTACTCCCCAGAGTCTGTTGTTCTCTAGAGGAAGCACGTCCCTTTTTTGGTGCAGTTCCCAGGTCCTGGGGTACCTGACTGGGGTGTCAGTCCTTCTGTCCCCAGAGGGAGCTCTATGCCCCAATATCCCTCCCAACCTGGGGTCACCATGCTCTGATCGCATTCCTGGTGGGGCTGTGTCAGGCATCCCTACCCCTTATGATGATTTCTGTCACTTTTCCCGATGGAGACACCACCCTCAAATCCTCCATTCTTTTTCAAAGGTAGTTGCCCAGTGTAAATGTAGATGTGCCATACCTGTGGCAAAGAAGCAACTCCAGACTCCCAGTAGGCTGCCATCTCGACCTCTGGATGAGGTCAAGATTTTAAATTAAGTAAATTATTTTAAATGAAGTAAAATTTAAAACACAGTCTCAGCTATACAGCCACATTTTCATTGTTCAAAAGCTACAACTGGCTAATGGCCACCATGTTGGGCAGCATGAGAGAGCATTTCCATTATCATAGAAATTTCTCGTGAGTAGTGCTAAAGTGAAGAGGGTCCAGCTACCAAACAAAAATTAGAAGAATATAAGGTGTATTCCACTTTGAAACAATCAAAAAGTGAAATCTTGAACTGTCATCTATAAAATTCCAACTGTCTATGCTAAGAAAAGCAAATAAGGAAAGGTCAGGACAACCTGATACTCATTAATAAAGACGTTTACATTTCTCTTTCCCAGCACAGTGCCATACAGCGCAACCTCAAACAGAATGTGACATTAATGGGCAAAAGGGGAAGAAGGGAAACAGAGAACGGCTGATGCTAAACGTGTTTTATTCCAAAGCCCTTTTCATTACCCTTTATTTTTATCAGTGAAACTCTCAACCTGACAGGGAAACTAATACCAGTGAGAAAATAGGATAGGTGACGTGAAGCTCACCTGATGCTTAGAGCTATCAAGAATTCTCAATTCAACTACTGAATACAAAAATAATACATAGAGGATGTAGTAATCAGGATCTTACAGAGAAACAGAACGAATAGGACATATAGAGATAGACACAGATAACAATACGGATACATACAAAGATTTCTTTCAAGGGCTTGGCTCATGTGGCTGTAAGGGCTGACATGTCTGAATTTGCAAGGCAGGCCTGCAGGCTAGAAACCCGTGGAAGAGCTAGCATTGTTTTTTGAGTCTGAAGGAAGTCTAGAAGTAAAATTCTTCTTCTTTGAGGGGAGAGGAGAGTCTCATTCTTGCTCTTAGTACCTTCAACTGATTGGGTAAGGCCCACCCACATCGTGGAGAATAATCTGCTCTATGTAGTCTACTGGTTTACATGTTAATCATATCCAAAAAAATATCTTCAGGGCAACATCTAGGTTGATGTTTGACCAAATAACTGGTAATACAGCCTAGCCATGCTGTCACAGAAAATTAGCCATCACAGGGGGTTAAAAGGTTATGAAACCTTTGGTTCCATGACCCTAGGATTTGAGGCCTCCCTTTTAGCACCTTTTTCTTGCTACTTTCCTCAAACTTAACAACAGTATCATGATGACTGTAAGGAGAATGAATCTGTAACAACGGCAGACTTGGCTGTGATGGTCATCTGTCCACCTGCCTTACTTTAAGCTTGTTGACAATTGCAAAGTCTCTATGACCTTTCAGAATGGAGTGCCTAATGTCCACACTGAGATTGTTCTGGAACAAGGGGAAAGCAGAGAGTGCTGGCCGTTGTCTTTCCTCAAACTCCCCTCTGCCAAAGCTCACCCAAGACGTTGAAACTTGGAATTACGTTTTGCTGAGTAGATGACCACCTGGGAAATTTAGAAAATAAATATTTCTCAGCTACTTTTAGCATCCTAAATAATGAGATCTGCTGGAGGGAAGAAAGGGGTTTTATTAAAAGAGCCTTTTCAGTCTTCAAAATACAACTTGAAGTTCTCCCTGTTTTGGAATGCAGAAGAGAAGAAAATTTGCTTACTAGCCAGAAAAAGAATTCTTTCTGACTATGGCTTTAATAGTCTATGAGAGAAGTACTTCCTTCTGCCCTTAACTATTCCTAATTATACATCCGTAACTGACAAATATATAGCCTGTGGTGGTACTACCTTGCATGAAGAAGAAATTAAGTTATAAATTTAGAGAAACCCTTCCTTACCATGATGATATTAAATATTCAGGTAGCAGATTCCAGGATGGATTACCTTCACCACTTATTTCAAATTCTAACCATCAATTTTGTGTATCTCAGTCACTAATATCCAATATAGCTTTTTGCCTTGGCCTTGGCAGAGTCCGTGGGTACTTTTTTCTAAGCATTTGGTCAAAGATCAAGTTCCACTGTAATATTACAAGTCACGTTCTCTGTGTTTATTCCACGTGACACCACTAAAGTCCATGATTATCAGTTACTTTCAGCTCCTGACAAGAAAAGATTATCAAAAGTACAATTATTAAAATCTATAAAGATACTGGTTTATTTCTACTCTTGATGCAGATTTTGAGGGATTTTATAGACTAAATCCTATTACAATTGGGTTTTATATGTGTATGTAGTTAAACTTAATTCTGATAGTGTCAATTCAGGAAATGAAGCTAGTAAATTAATCAAATTGGGTGAAAAAATAGACTGGGACTATAACTTGCCCTCTCCATCTTTGCACATTGTAGATGTATGTCCTGCTATCCTCACCTCTCCTGCCTTGCAACCCACCTTCTCAAAATCATCCCTCCCCTTGGTTGTCCAACCCTTCTGTTTTATAGACCCATCAACAGTCTTACCTGTGCTAGGTGCTTATCATTGAAACCCCGTATGTTCCAAAAATTTTCCCAGAGCTAATTACTTAAAATTAATCTCTCCTTCCTCTGTACTTTCACAAAACACTGTCTTTACCATAATTAGAGTCTTAATCACATTTTATTTTGGGATTACTTGTGTATCTGCCTCGTTATTTGTGAGATCTGTCTCAAAAATATACTGCATATCATTTTCCTTTCTCTTCTATCACCTAACATGCCTCTTGCCCAGGTAAGGGTTTAAAATGCAACCGGATGGAAAGGAATGGAAACAGCTCCTAAGAGGGATAGTTACACAGGTCCAGGTTAAGATGCAAAAACAACTTTCCCCAAGGCCCAGTGTTCCTATAAAGTAGCACCTGTCCTGAGACCACAGAATCCAAAGAGAGGAGGAGATATCCTTGGAGAAATGACATGGAAAAGTAGAAAAGGCCCCGGGGCCCTCTCAAGGAGATACCTTAGCAAGAACTGGACATGCTCACTCTCCCAGAATTGCCCCAATCTCTTATTATTGCAAGAAGAGTCTTCCAGTTATGCCGCTGAATCTTTCCTAGACAAACACAAAATGGGGAGATGCGACTACACCCCCACCACATACTATACTAAAGGGTAAGTTGTGTTAAAAGTCTTCCATATACGTCATCACATTTCATCCCTATGTATCCAGGGAGGTAGGCAGAATGGTTTTTTCCTCATTTTTGAGCCGACTAGAGTCTCAGAGGTCAAATACCTTTCCGAAGGTCACACAGGAGTAGGACAGTCATTCAGCATAGCAGGACAGTCACTCTGTTTTTCTGACTGCTGTGCCAGCCACACTCCCATTTGACAGGAATGAGATTTCCAAGTCTTGACTTGCATTTACTATTTCTACTCCACACATTCTGGGTGCAGGGCAGGAAGGGCAACCAGTAGCTCCAGACCTGGAGGCAGAGAGAGCTCATGCAAAGCAAGGAGCAAGGGAGGAAGAGAGAGAGCCGCCCTGGGTGTTGGATTTACTGTCAGGGAAATTTATATTTCTTTTAGCATATTTTCCCCCACAGGCAGAAACTTTTTTCTATAAAGACAAACCCTTCAAAGATAGTATAGTAAGTCCTCATTTAGGACAAAAAGAGCAAGACTCCACAAACATAGGTATCTGTTCATCATGAAGATTGTCACTTTTTAATCTAGGTTGTAAATTTCATAATTTTTAAAAACTATTCCATTTTACTTCAACCGATTTAAAATAATACAAAATCATCTCATTTTAATTAGGAAAAATTAAATATCGTAATATTCAGATGGTGGTGATATAAGCAACTCTTTAGATAATTTTAATACTGTCTGAAATACATGTGAACATACGTAATATCTACAAATATACACATGCGTGTTTTATAAGTGGTATATAATTTCACAAAAAGATATACTTTCATAAGGTTTTATGAAATTTTTCTTTAAGATTGCTGGCAAAGACCTAGAGATCTTAACCAGGTTGTAAATTTTGAATTCTCTATGCTAAGTAGAATAATAATTTAACTAAAGAGACAAATTGTTGAGAAGAAAAAATGACTAAGTTGCTATGAGAATTTCCTCCTGACCCCAAAGACATTGAGGGAACTTCTAAAAGTGGGTCGTTGTCCTTACCCACCCACACAGCTGCCCCAGATGTCAGTCACCAGGAAAAGAACTGAGCCCTTCAGTTCTCAAGAGAGAACTACAACCCATAGTTAATTAAAAAATCCAAACAGAAAACCACAGTCTCCTTTCTGATGAAGAGAAAGAAATTAAAGACTTAGTCACAGAGTTGCTGTATAGAATATGTGTGCACATTTATATTTTAATGTAAAGTTAAATTACTGTCAGCAAGTAGGATCTAGAAGCAGATTTTTGACCCTTAGAAAAAGTCAAAATGAATTCTATTTTATCCAGAGAAGTAAATCCATTATTTATTTATTACTTCTTGCCTATTTGAAAGGGGAGGGGCTGATAGAACTTTTTGTTAAAGTTAGGAATAAAGTCATATTGTTGAAATAGAAAATAAAACCAGAATAGGAGAGAGAAACAAATATCCTAACCACAGAGGATAATACAGTTACTGTGATGGATTTTTATACTTGGCCCCAAGCTTGTTGGCAGTCAAGACCAAAAGAAAACACAGTGAAGTTATATAATGCCAGTGAAAGAACGCGTACAAATGTTTCAAGGGAGAAAACTTTTGTTTCTGGTAATAAATTTTCCAAAAAGCATTCATCACTAGATTAAACAATAATTGATAACAGTTGAGATCTCATGGAAGGAGATGCTTACATTTGCATTTCTTAAGAGTATTATATTGTATCCTGATATAAATGTATTATTCAGTTCTTATTCCAAGGTTTATAACGTACAGTAATGGTGTTACAGTTCTATTGTTGCAGAAAAATGTATAAGAACATGGACAGTACGTTAAAGTTTTACTTTCTCTCAGTTATTCATAAGCAAACACTAGCATTTTAATCAAAGTCAGATGCCAGTCCTTAGTGGCATCCAACAGAATTGGTTTTCATCTTCAAATCTATCAAGGAATATAAGGAACCATCTCTTTCTTAACAGAAGAATTTGGATATTTTGCTGTGGTCCACGGCCTTTTGAGTACAGTGAGTTCATTACCATTTTAATGTCAGAAGTAGGGGGGCATGGGCTTATTCCTCATCTTTGGAATGATGGAGAGAATGTCTTTGCAAAAATGTAACACTGGCACATGGATAAAGGCTATAGAAAAAAATTAAGTGGAGGATAAAGGCTTATACCAATAGAAAACAAAGGAATGGGTGTGAAGTGCATTTATGAAAAGCATGAGAAAGATATAGGTGGCTTTCCTAGGAAATGGTGACTTTTAGAAAGAAATTATCAAAAGTTGTTGAAAATCCTGCTTTTAAAAGCAGAACTCAATCGGGCCTCCCTGGTGGCTCAGGTTGCGCCGCGCTGTGGAGCTGTCGGCAGCAGCGACGTGAGTTCGATGCCTGGCCAGGGAGATTCCCACATGGCGTGGCAGACCTCTCCTGCCTTGCCTGCTGCTCCCCTCAGTAGTGTATTTCCGTTGATCTGCCTGTCCTGCTCCCCACTCTGTCTCTGGTGAACTTTCTCGCTGCCCCACGCCTCTGGCCTGTACCCCAGCTTGTATGCATAAATAAATAAATCTTTGAAAAAATAAAAAATAAAAAAAAATAAAAGCAGAACTCAAAAACAAATAGTAACTGAATGTAGTATATATACAGGTTGATTCTCAATGAGGAATACTTGAACCTTAGATAAAGTTATAATGCAATGTTAAATCAATAAATAATAGTAAAACCTGGGCGTCCCTGGTGGTGCAACAGGTTAAGTCCCAGCACTATGAAACTATCTGCAGCCACTGCAGCATGAGTTCGATCCCCTGCCAGGGAGCTGACCCACATGGCGTAACAGAGCTCTCCTGCCTCGCCCGCAGCTCCCCTCAGCAGTGTACTTCAGTAGATCTGCCTGTTCTGCTCCCCACTCTGCCTCTGGTGATCCTCTCACTATCCCACACCTCTGGCCTGCACTCCAGTTCTTGTATGTATAAATAAATCTTTTTTTAAAAAATTAAAAATAAATAAATAATAGTAAAACCAACCTAGAGAGACTATAGAAATTTTGAGGATCTAAGGGGTTACTTAGAGTTAAAAAAAAAATACATCATTCTAGAATATACAATATATCAAGTGAATGTTATGTCAGGACAGGAGTAGCTACATCCACATAGGAATCAAAGCCTGGTACTCTTGCTGCTTTACCCAAACAAAAGTGAAAACAAAAAGGACGCTACAGGCAACTTACACAGAAATAAAGAAAGAAAAGAGGCAAGATGAAAAGCACAGAGGGAAAGAGTACAGACTTGGAGCTGGGTCCCCTTGGATGCGAACCCCTATTTGTCATTCACTGGCTCTCGGATATGGGGCAAGTTATAAAACTCTGAAGCTGTTTCCTTATTTGTAAAATAAGAATAACAGAATTATGAATAGAGTTAAATGGAATAATGTGAAAACACCTAGCATGGTGTTTTCCAGAAAGATTGTTGATGAATTTATAGGGACTTGGAGGGGAGGGGGAGGGAGGGAGGGAGGCTAAGGGTGAGTGTTAAGAGATATGGACAACCAAATGAAGTTGAGAACGCTCATGCTGGTACATATTGTTGAATGTCTTAAAGTGGAAATGCTCCCTGGGGATTATTAAATTCAACTCCAGTTTTATAGATAGTTAAATTAGGTCCCAAAGAAGTGCTAACTCAAGGTCAAACTGCATCTATTCTTTGGGGGAAATCTATTATGGTGATTTTAGAAAAGAAAAGTCATACTAGGTAAGATTAGGTGATTTACTTATGGCCATAAATGGGGGGGGTGAGCAATAGCTGTGGCTGGCCTAAATTTTGTCAATTTATTACTGAATTATTATTATTTTTACCTGCTTTTGGTCTAGTCACTTGATTTTCTCCTTATGTAATGAATAGTATTTCATATTCTATTTAAATGTACATTTAAAGACTCTATTGAAGATTTTATTCATTAGAAGACTGCCAAGACTGAGCATGTAGCCCTTTGGAGTAAATAATTATTACCTCGCTGTTACTTTAACCACTGTCTCTGAAGACAGTTTAGCCCAGACATGTCAATTAATACCAGAATCATTAGTTCTTGGCGGCCAGTGCTTCTTGATACCTTCTCCCTTACTCTAGCCAAATCCCAGAAGCTCTAATCAGAGAGATCCATTTCAGTGTCCTATAACCCGTTGTTATTTTTAAATTGGAGCCAGGAAGATAATTTCTCAAAAGAAAAACAATGTTCTGAGGGGAAAAAAATTATGTGTTCCAGCCAGTGAAGAAGGCTGCTGCCTATATGTGGAGAACGATGGAAGTAATTGATCATTCCCCAGAGTCCTTACTTCCCCCACACAAATGATTCTTTATTGTATTACTTCCATCTCTGTCCATGTTGGTCTTCTCAAGGTTTAGTCCTCGGCCCTGTTTTTCTCTTTCCCACCCTTTACCCTGCACACAGCATCCGTTCTCATAGCTTTAATATTCATGTCTGAGTTCATAACTTCTTGATTCCACATTTGTTCAATCTTAGTTATCTCCTACTTTATCTCTTGAACTCAAGCTCGACTCTAGTGGACTGAAGTTTCTACTGGAGACACATCCACCATCTCATGTTACACGTTCTCAAAAAAGTGTTGTAGTGGCACAGCAGGAAGCAAACTGAAAAGACACATCTTTGCTGCTAACCCAGGTGATCAAAGCATCTTGCTCCTAGCTACACAGTAGAATCAAGTAGGAAGCATTTAAAATTCACACGTGGCCATTCCGTGGCCCAGAATCTCCAGGAGAGGCTCATAGACAGGTGTTTGACAACCTCCGCATGTGTTTCTATTAGGTTGCAGGTCGAAAATTACTGACCAACGATTGATCAGCAAAGCTACAGTTCAAGGTCTAGCAAAAGGAAGCGAAACAATACAAAGTTAGAATCAGGCTGCAAACAGGCTCAGTTTCTTGGATGAAGCAACCCCACAAACAGGTAGAGGTAATAGGGATAGCAAGGGTCAGAAATGGGTTGTCATGTCAGAACAGAGGCATTGGACAACATCGGAACAAAAAATAGAGGAGGCATTATATTTTCACCTGAAGTTCTGTAAATGTGATCCCCAGATCAGCAACTTCAGCATCACCTGAAACTTAGGTATGCAAAGTTCCTCAACCACACTTGACCCACCGAGTCACAACTGTGTTGGTGAGGCTGTGCAATGTGTGTTTAACAAGTCTGCCAGGCAGTCAGCGATCATACCACTGGCCAAGAAACTCAAAGAATGGGCAGAAGGAAAGGCCCTAAGAAAAGAAGAGGATGTCTGGAGGTCTTAAAATGTTTTCAAGTTCTTGTGGAAACCTTATTAATTAACCATGCTCTATACCATAAATGAAGCTTCAGGTAATACTAAAGAAATAATATTAATCAGACAGCAATCTCTGAGAGCAATGCAACAAAGTTAGAAACCAATAGCAAGATCGCTATAAAAAGTACAATCAGAAACAGAAAACCATACTTCTAAATAATTCGTTGAAGAAATAAAAATTTTACTGGGAAGTATAAATTACTTGGAACTCAATGTCAACAAAAATGCTGTTGCTAAAACTTGCACAATGCCAACAAAGTAACACTCACAGGAGCAATTTAATCTTAAATACGGATCTTTAAAAAGATCGGGATAACAAATAAATTAAGATTCCAAATACAGATGAAATGTGCCACTTTCTAAATTTACTAAAATTAACTTTAGAAGAAATACAAGAAACAGCCACTTGTTCTGAATGACAGGACATGTTCTGAGACATGAATGCTTGGGTGATGTTGTTGTGCCGAAGTCATGGAGTGTGATGACACAAACCTAGACGGTCTAGCCTATGACCCTCAGCCCACCATCTTCCTACATGTGGCCCATCGTTGACTGAAATGCCATTACACTATTTTAGACTTGCAATCATATCAAGGATTCAAAGAGAGACCTAGTCTGGAAAGAGCATCACTCATGAATTTGATAATAATGCAGATTCTCAGTTCCCATTCATACTACTGAATCCGAAACTCTGGAGGTGGAAGCCCAGGAATCAGTGTTTTGCCACATTTTCTAGGAGATTCTGGTATAGCTAGAACTACAAAGGGTACCCTACAAAGGGAGCTACTCAAATCATTTCCATTCTTTTACCTCTGAATAGCACCAGAGATCTTGCTTATGATCATGAATGTCTGAGTCGGTCTTCATAGGTGAAGTTAGTGAGGGAGATGGCATTTGCTGCCTGCGACACTTCCTCCTACTGCGCATGAGGAAAGCATGGTTCTGGTGTGCCCCAGCCTCTCCTCTGCAGGGTGGCAGCCTCCACATGACTGTGTTTCTCTCTGGTCCTATGTGGGCTCTGAATCGGAGGTAGGTGTGGGGAGGCTAGTTGCCTGGGCGGTGCCTCTAGTATATTGTCACGCTTGTCTTAGTGACATTTTTAAACAAAGTCTGGTCAGAACATCTAAAAGGACAGGGCCTCCCTGGTGATGCAGCAGTTAAGCGCTGTGGAGCTGTCGGCAACGGAGACGCGAGTTCGATGCCTGGCCAGGGAGATTCCCACATGGCGCGGCAGACCTCTCCTGCCTCGCCCACTGTTCCCCTCAGCAGTGTATTTCCATCAATCTGCCTGTTCTGCTCCCCACTCTGTCTCTGGTGAACCCTCTTGCTGCCCCATGCCTCTGGCCTGTAACCCATCTTGTATACATAAATAAAATTAAAAAAAAAGAAATTTAAAAAAAAAAGAACATCTAAAAGGACAAAGATTTCAGATTTTTTTGTACTCTCTTTGTGCCTGCTTCCTATAATGCTGTGCATGGATCAGAGTTCCCTCTTCACCTTCCTTTCACTGTAAGCCGGTAGTGAGGTGGTGGAGGAGTATCAACCTACTGCTGTTTCTCTCTGGACTACCACTATCCACCCAAAAGAATTAAAACTCACGTGACCAAATGGTCTAAGCTAATTTCCATTAAGTGGACTTAAAGGGTAATAGGGAAAGAGTTATTAGAGACAATGAGCAGAGACAATTCATTCAAGAAATTTGTAAATGGGAACAGATTTAAGGACATGACTGGTGAGGAAAATGAAACTGAGAAGGATATTCCTTCCAAGCAATCAATTAAGTAAGCATCTTGTGTTTAATCCTTTTTTTTTAATATTCCACAATTACATTAAAAATATCACAAAAGGGAAAAAACTGAGAACTTGTGAGGCTGAAAAAAAAGTTTAAGTATTTGAAATTAATTTGCATTCTGATCTATCAGGGTCAATATTTGAATGTTGCATAAATTCAACCTATTTACTCTCCCAAAGAGGTTAGCAAATTTGAAAGTATATTTAGACCAATAAAATCAGTGTTTTGAATGGCTAGAGTTTTTATCCACTGAAAGCAGGATGGCTTGTATTCTCCATTCTGCTCTGTTATTCTTTTCCACTTCTTCAACCTCTACAAACTGTCAACAGTATTTGTTCTTTGGAGGTTTTGTTTCCAAAACTTCGGGTCACTGGAAGGTTGGATGAAGAGTGGGACTTTTTCATAATGAATCCTTTTTTTTCCGAAGGCTTAATCCTGATCCATTTGAATGCTTTATTTTCTTCTGCAGTAAATATACCCCAAGGTTATTTTCCCTGGTGAATTAGCTGGGCACAAATGAATCCTGAGTTCCCATGGCTTGGCTTCAAACTTTTTTCTTATACAATCCCCTGCCCGGCAGAAGACTGACTCACAGACTGCTGGATTAGGCATCCTGATTAAAAGAACACATCTCTGCAACTGACACTAGTTACCACACAGCACTAATCAGGAAAAGGTGAGTTCGAAGTGTCTACTCCAGAGAAGACTTAACCAGCCAGAATAAATCAGGTATTCTTAGACCAAGAACATTCTAAACATCTCTGACCCGCTATTCATATGTTTCTATGAAAACATCTCCAAACTGGTTCCTCTGGGGAAGCATAATTTTGAAACACTGATGAAAACAATGCACTTCTTTACCAACTCTAATGAATTATTCCCCTTCCCTACTTACTCTCCCTTCTCCCCTTTCTCCTACGGTAGCCTCAATTCTTCACTTGAATTTCTAGGGTTGTTATTGGCTTAGTTTTATCTGACTCTTTGTTTTGTGTCTCTATACTCCACATATAAGTGAAAACATCCATATTTGTCTTTGTCCTTCTGACTTACGAGCAACCTGAGTGCTCAAAGACATGGGTGGATTAGCAAGATGCAGTCATAGACAAAATGAGATAGTACTCAGCTATAAGAAATTATAAACTCTCGCCATTTATGTCAATATGGATGGAACTGGAGGGGAAAATGCTCAGCTTAATCTGGTTTCTTAAAGGACTTTCACATTCATTCTCTCAAAATCTGCAAGAATGGGACAGGTAGGTATTATCAATGCCTTTTTCAGATGAAGAGACTGAGATTCCAAAATTTAAAGGACTCACTCAAGGCCCCACAGCCAGAAAGTGCAAAAGGCAAAAGCCAATTATAAAACTTCAAGTTCCAAACCCAAAGGTCGTCCATCAGGACAGCTTATTTCCAAGAGGTCACATAGGAATCCTTTCTCAGATAATTTAGTGTTTGGGTTCCACAGTGGCCTTACCAAACTCACTACCATGAAGAGCATGGAATTTCTATTGAAAAAGACTTTTTCAATGACCAAATATGTTTGTGGTTCAAACATAATGAGTGTAAATTCTAAGATTTAGAAGTGATTCAAGGAAATATTCTCACCAATACTATTTTCATACCATAGTGTAAAAACATTTCTTTAAACTCTAACATTAACTGGTCAGTGGGAACAGAGGGGCAGGAAAAGAGCTTGTCAGAAAAGAGACTGAGTGAGACTAATAAAGTAAAGGCACTTGCTGCGGAGTCGAGGCTTCAGTTCAAGGTGCCAGAGGAACACGTATGCTGACTTTCCACTTCTCTGAAACCTCATTAGAAAATACAAAAAAGACATTTTTTAAAGAATAAATCCCTAGCAGCACTGGAAACAAGGAAAAGTACAATCAGTAGACCAGAAATTTTGAGGAAATAAAAAGCAGATGGGATCAGATTGATGGAAAATCCAAATCAGAAAAATAATGCAATATACAATAGAATGAGTGAGATGGCTGCTGGAAGAAGCTTCATTTCTAAGACCTACATCTTAGAGAAAATGCAAGCTCTGAGTTCACAAATATGGGGGGCCAAGTGGATGATGAGGCAATTGGATAAAAAAAAGTACCTGCACAACAGCTGGGCCCCGCCCATCCCCTGTCCATGGAAACCCTCGGCTGGGGTATTTGTTTCCAGAGGCTCTAATTGGGTAGGGGCCAGAAATAGGAACACAGTGGGGTCTGCAAGAACTCCAGACATCCGCAGTGGACACGCACACACACCTTGCACTGGCAATCCCAGGTTCTCTCAGCCTACACAATCAATCACAGCTAATATATTCTAAAGGAAAAATGTCTATTACAAAGAAATTTTTTAAATTCTACATGAAATGCATGTTCTTAGAAAACATACATATCCTTAGTTCCAAAGGAAGTTGTCAATCCAAAGTGGTTAATAACCATAAGAGGAATTAAATATTTGGGGGAGAAAAATCTCTGCCCCCCACCCCCCCGCAAGGTACTGGGTCCAGTTTCTTTTATGGGTGAATTTGTCTCAGTAAAACCAGTAATCTCCATTTTATTTGAATAGCTTTCTAGCCATTTTAAAAAATAAAAGCCTCCTTACTCATTCTGTGAGACTAACGCAAACGTACAAACACAAGTATGTGTTCTACAAGCAGGGTTCTAAGGAAGAACCAACCATTCACCAACCGCTGTGTTTAGAAGCTTTTATTTAATACTGAAGAAAATGTTACCAGACCCAACATCCATTCTCCTATTACCACAGTTTTTCTTCTCTCTTTGTGAGCCCATCTACTCAAACTTTTGTAAACAAATTTGGCTCCTTTAAATATTGGAGTTTACAGTGTTTACCATAGACCAAATAAGAAGAAAGCATTATAACTAGAGTTTATACCAGGACTTACTTATCATTAGAAAATTAATTCACAAAATTCACTAAGTTAGTGTAATTAGTATAGTTCAATGGTTCTAAAGAACCATTTAATAAATGGTTACACATACACATAAAAACACTGAAATTTTTATATCTTTCTGATTCTTTTGTAACTCTTAGAAAGCTAAGACTAGAAAAAAACTTCCTTGTTTTTATAGTGTATCTGAAACATTAAACAACTCATATTCTTAAGATTAAAAGGTAAGAAAGAATTAAAAATGACCAGTCATAACAGTTACTCAAAATTATTATGGAGTTATTAGATAAAGGAAAAGGTAAGAACACAAATGAAAAATAACATTAGGAAGGAAATAGACAAGTCTTTGAGTAGCTATAGTTCAAAATAATCAATTGAAAAATTTTAGAACTGATGAGAGATTTTCCTGAAGGATCAAGGTACAAGATAAGTATACCAAGATAACTGCATTAGTACAAATGAATAATAACCTACACATGCAATAAAAATCGTATTTCTAATAGCCTTTAAAATTTTATAAACACATATATTAATAATAATAATATATTCAAACAAAAAAGGCCTAAGAAAATTAAGTATTTCTGAAGCACCTCCAAAAATCTGAATAAATATCAAAATATATCATTATTTTTTGTGTAGGATTTCATTAGTAAAGGTATCAGTTTTTGCCAAATTGATATCTACAAGTGCGAAGAAAATCTGAAAGCAGTTTATCAGATTTTTTCTTTTTATATATATATTTTTTATTTATATCTTTTACATTATTGCGTATTCCCCATAGGTTTCCCACCACCAATCCACCCGTAGCCCCCTGTGCTCTTTTCTCCCCCATTTTGAACCCTTATCCTTCCCCTCCCTCACTGAATGTCTCTTATTTATGATTGCCTGCTAGTTTTTGCTTTGGTTTGTTGTTGTTGTTATTTCTTCTCCTGTTCTCTTAATTGGTTCCCCTATATTCCTCCTATAAGTGAAACCACTCAATATTTTTCTTTTTCCTTCTGGCTTATTTCGCTTCTAGCTCCATTCATGTTGCTGCAAACGGCATGAGTTTATCTTTTTGATTGCTGAATAGTACTCCATTGGTGTATATTCCACATCTTCTTGATCCAGTCATCTTTTTGGGCATTTGGATTGTTTCCATATCTTAACTATTATAAATAGTTCTGCAATAAACATAGGGGTGTGTATCCTTTTGGATTAATGTTTTTGTGTCCTTTGGGTAGATTCCTAGAGTGGTATTCCTGGGTCATATGGAAGCTCCAATTTTAGCAGTTTGAGGAACAGCCATATAGCTCTCCTTAGTGGTTGGATCAGTTTGCATTCCCACCAGCAGTGTGGGAGAGTTTCTTTTTCTCCACAACCTTGCCAACATTTGTTGTTTCTTGTTTTTTTTAATTAGTCCCATTCTTGCTGGTGTAAGGTGGTATCTCACTGTGGTTTTGATTTGCATTTCCCTGATTATGAGGGATGTTGAACATTTTTTGATATGCCTGTTAGCCATTTGCATTTCTTCTTTGAAAAGTGTCTTTTAAGTTCTTCTCCCCATTTTTTGACTGGACTCTTCGCTTTGTTTTTGTTGAGTCGTGTGAGTTCTTTGTAGATCTTTGTGATCAGTCCCTTACCAGTTGTATGGAGTGCAAAAATTTTCTCCCAGTCAGTAGGGTGTCTTTTTGTCTTGGTTAATGTCTCTTTTGCTGTAATCCCAGCTGTTTATCTTTTCCTTCACTTTCACTGCTTTGGAGGATGTGTCTTTAAAGATGTCACCAACATGATGGCGAAGGGTCGCTAGGATCAAACTTCCTCATAAAAACATCTGATAGGGAGAGGTATCAGTTTATCAGATTTTTTATTGGACACCTACTATATTGTTTTTTAGAGTAGCACTAAAAAAAGTAGGAGTCTTCAGTAAGATATGCAACCTCCAAATTTAACATTTCCCTTTCGGAAAATAGGATCTCCTTACAATGATTCACTTTATGATGTAGTTTCCCGGAGAAGCTCTGGTAAGAAATGAGATTTGCCTAAAGCTGCCCTACTTCTCTCACAGGAACCCTATAAGGCTTTAAAAATGTTGACCATAAGTGAAATATGAAAAATTTAGGTGAATTAAATGCAAACCATTATAAAAAAAATTCTCATCCCTACCCTGGAAATAATCTATCCAAAGCTGAGCAGCAGAATTGCTATAACTACTCTTTTATCGTTTAACTTTTATGGTACCAGGGACTATATTATATTCTTTTCCACTATAAACCTCAAATAAAAAACTTTTTAAGAATATGTAATTAAACAAACATAAAAGTCATCTAGAAGAGAGAAAGACTGGATATATCCTAACTCCTGGAGTGATAAGTATAAATGGACTCAGTTGGCCAAATTTGGAAGGAGATCCCTGGTAAGGTGAGTCAGAGGTTATGAGTAAAGGATGAGCTGTGTTTCTGGAAAGGAATTAGGAAAGAATTCTGGGCACAGTGAGGGGTAAACATAAAGGCCAAATAGCAGGAAAGGGGGAAATTGGATAGCACTTTGTGAAAGATATTTGACTTAATTTGGAGAGCAAGTAGGTTCAATAGTAGTGCCCTATCTATATAACAAGCAACAAACACAAACTAATAGGATTTTAATTTGCAGTGCTGATGGAGAGCAAGACAATTTTAGTTTAATATGGTTCAAGATAGAAGAAAGTGAATATCTTTGCAGGATTCTAGGATAGGGATGTAAGTACAAGCTGGGTAAACAATGGTTCTAGGAATTGTAAACCTGCTTTTAAATTCAGCTAAAACAAGATGGTGAGGTGGACTCTTCTGTATGAACTCTTAAGTTCATTCTTACTAGGTATTAAGGTTGAAGAAAAGAAATATTCTGGAGGAACATTATCACAAACCAGAACTGGGGGAAAATAAAGCATAAACCATTAAGTATTGTTTAAAAAATGTGTAAAAGAAATCCTCAATGCACAATTTTTTAAAAAGTCTCACATGCTCAGAAATCATAAAAGAACAGCATGAATAAACTTTACCTGTAGTGACTAATGTCAACATAAGGCTACTAAAATGATGAGTAGTGACACATAACCACATCCTTTAGACTCACCTACATCCTCATTTCCGTTTTTTTAAACACAGAATTAAGACTGCATTATGTATTATAAAATGTGAATGAAACATCAATCTAGATGATACTATGCCATTTGATTAAAAGGGGACAGCAAAAAATAAATGCTTCAAGAAAACATCAAAATGTAACTCATCTATTTGACAAGAAAAAAACATTGCATAAAATCACAAATAAATTTAATAGGAAAATATTCCTATATTTTAAAGAGAATGAAATATTTACAGGGGAATTTTATTTTGTTCTTTATTTACTTTAAGTACTTCTACAGAAACACATACACAGAGAGTTAGATTTGGAATGTGCCAGTATGTGTTAAATATGTCTGCAAAACTCTGTTGCAAGTTTGAGGCATGCACTACAAGTATTAGATGTTAATAGGCACTGAATTGTGTTTCCCCCTTAAATTCTGATGCTAAAATCATAATCTCAGGTGCCTCATAATGTCACTACATATGGAAATAGGGCCTTTTAAAGAGGTGTTTAAGGAAAAGTAAAGTCCTATTGTGAGCACATGGCAGTAAAAGTTAAGAAATGTTCCCTGTTCGCCCAGGCTTAGGTCACCTAATGCACTAGCTTCTTGCCCATAAATAAAACCTAGATGTAATAAGAACCATGTATATTAACAAACTTTCATGTTATCCTGAAGTTGTGAATTTTGCTGACCTCTACAGTAAAGATAAGGACCAGAAAATGCAGCACCAACAACTAAAACATTCCTGAAGACCCCCTCCCACCCTAAACAATGCTCTATAACTTGACCTCATTGTCCCATGTAGGAGAACATTGCTTTGGAAATGCTACCTTTGCTCCCTCCTTTTCTTATCACAAGCAAATAAATATTTGTACAATCCATCTTAGCAAAGTTTTTTATTCTGCCTACACATGCACCAAGACACCCACCAAGAGAATGGACCCACTGAGTTCAGTTAAGTATAGGTAGGTCCTAAACTAATATAATCCACATCCTTACAAGAAGAGTACACACTGAGAAAAGACCACGTGAAAACACAGAAGAAGGTGGCCATATGCAAGGCAAGGAGAGAGGCCTCAAAAGAAACCAAATCTCTAACGCTCAGCCTCTAGAACTGTAAGTTTTTGTCATTTAAGGCCAACTCCCTGCTCTGCCTGTAGGATTTGTTATGAGAGCCCTAGTAAACTAACACAGATGCCTCCAGATAAATTCAAATCAGAAAGCCACAAAGCTCCCTGGGATGCTGTCTAATTTATTCATCATTCTCTAGGAAAAACCATCTCTAAGCCTTCCAGTGGAGAGGTGAAAGGGTGGTTGGGAATATGCCCAATATCCAAACAGATGACTGAGTTGTTGACGATGGCACTGTGAGAATAGAACTCTGAAATCCTGACTCTAAGTTCTTTATGTTATAGACAAACATTTCACACACATGTATCCCCAACATTTTTATAGACTCCACCCCTATCTTTACACTGAAGGGACCTCAGGCACTGAGAATTACAACTTCCAGCATGCCATGAACCTGACTTCCTGGTTCAAGGAACCTGACTTCCTGGATGAGGGGCTGCTGGGAACAAGGGGCGGGGTTAAGCAGTCAGGCTTGACTTATAACTGAATACATGTGTGCTCTTGCTCTCTTGTCTTTCTGCCTTTGACTTGCACCCTGGTACTTTGAGGAGACACATGGAGGAGAGACATGTAGAGACACTTGGAAGAGACACTTAGAAGAGACATGAGTGAGAGACACATGGGAAGGTTGTTCCCAGTCCTTGGCAGAGACAATGGCCGTCATTATCATGATATTTTGAATTTTGAGTCTCTCCTATTCCAAGTCTATGGAACATTCCTCACCTCTTTCTTATGATCCCACCAGAAGGAACTTTAGATTTCTGGGCTTCATCAGGCCCACGTCACGCAAAGCCAATGTGGCCTATGAAAAGATGCATAATTTGGAGAGTTTTATTGGGAAACTATTATTTGAAATCCTTCCTCCTCTCCCCCCCTCCCCTCCTCCTCCTCCCTCTCTCTCTTTCTCCCAGCAAACCATGTCTACAAACACTGTCACACTAACAGTATGCTTCCTTTGTCTTTGTGTGCATGGATGGCTGAATCCCTTTTAGAACATGCACCCCTTTATGGTCTGGGGTCCCTGGGTACCCTTCAGTCATTTGGCTAGCAACCAGGTTTGGTCTTCTATCTTAAAATCACATAGCAGCTTCTCAAATAACATTTTTGTTCAACACAGTTTCGCGATAATGTTGGCAAGAAAAAAACAATCCATTCCCAGCTGGGCCCAGTCCTTGTGGAGTTTGCACATCCTCCCCACATCTGCTTGGACTTTCTCCCAGCCCTGCGGTCCCACCCACATCCTAAAGATGTGCACATGAGGCTCACAGGCATATCTCAATTGTCCCAGGCAGAGTGGGCGGGGGCACAGTGTGATGTGCCCGTAGTGGAAGAGGGTCTGTCCTGTCCAGGATGATCCCACCTTGTCCTGAGTTGCCTGGAGAGGCTCCAGTCAGCCAAGTCCCTGACCCAGAATAAGCAAAATGTATGAATGAATAAATACAAGTAACTGTTTAATGTTAGAGTAGTTTGGGGTCTTTATTTAGAAGTTTGGTGATGTTTGGTGACCAGAAATATGCCCTAGAATGTTAACTCTTGTTGATATCAACTAGTCTATAGTAGAACCTGTTGAGATGTTTAGTGAGGACTTAATGCTTTGGTTGACAACTAGGAAATAACTTTAAAAGTTTTGCACACTCTGCAATAAACATTCCTCAAGTTTAATCAATAAATACACATTAAGAGTGAAAAGTGTCCATTATTGCTCTTTTAACTTAGAAGTTAGATAAGATCATGGAAAGCTTTACATTTTTAAAATATAAATTAGAAAAATGATCTCGTAAGCAAGCATCCTTGTCTCATGCTCACCTCTATATAAAAGTATAAGTAGGATTGTTTCTCAATAAAATTCCTTTCCCAAAAGTTTCCATGAGGTCTTGAAAAGAAGCCTAACGTAGCACATGCTAATTCTAGATGGTGTTGATTTTTCTTCTACATACTATAAAAATAAATTTAGCAAAAAATATTTATACTCACTACATAGCAATGCTTCTGCATGTCTTTTTGCACTGTTTCTAATTACTAAGTTATTTTGAATGCGTGTAAAACAGATCTTGCCTAAAGGCGAGGCCTGACATCCTTGAACAATACCCTCCTTATTGCTCAGCTCCCTGACAAGTTCTCACTCTTCATTCCCTTTGACCCCTCCTGACCATTCATTCCTGAAACTCACTTCTTTCTTCATGTCACAGACACTGCCCTTCCTTGGTTCTTTCTCTGACATTTGCCTCTTTTTGACCAGCTTCTAGTTGTTGCTTACTCTACTTGACTGTTTTGTACAAGGTTTCTCTGCACTTTTATTTTCACCCGTGTCTCCAAATGAAATGCATCCAACTCATGGCCCCATTTACTATTCATGACACTCCTCCTTCCAGCTGAAGCTCACATCTAGACCAAGCATATAGTTCCACCTCCCCTTGCATAACAACCATGTGAATACTTACTAGCTGTTTGAAGGTGGAATTCCTCTTCTTTCCACATAAGCCCCACTTGTCCCCCAAACCAAGCTTTCCTCTCCAGTTACCCTGAGGGATTCCCTGTCAGTCTTCCTGACCTGGCCACTCTGCTGGCCCTTCCCTGCAATAACAGCAGAGCTTGGGAGCTGTGAGAGAGACTGCGTGTCCACAAAACCAAAAATATCAGTATTTATTACACGCCTCCCTGGTGGCACAAGGAGTTAAGTCTCAGCATTATGAAGCCATCGGCAGCCCCTATAGCAAGAGTTCAATCCCTGGCCAGGGAGCTTCCCACATGGCGCAGCAGACCTCTCCTTTCTCCCCGCTGCTCCCCTCAGCAGTGTATTTCAGTTGATCTGCCTGTTCTGCTCCCCACTCTGTCTCTGATGAATTTCCTCACCACCCCCACCACCTCTGGCCTACACCCCAGTTCTTGTATGCATAAATAAATAATTTTTTTTTTTTTTACATACAAGCTGGGGTACAGGCCAGAGGCGTGGGGCAGCGAGAGGTCTCACCAGAGACAGAGTGGGGAGCAGAACAGGCAGATGAGAAGTACACTGCTGAGGGGAGCAGTGGGTGAGGCAGGAGAGGTCTGCCCCACCATGTGGGATTCTCCCTGGCTGGGTGTCGAACTTGCGTTGCCACTGCCGACAGCTCCACAGCGCAGCGCTTAACCACTGCGCCACCAGGGAGGCCCCATAAATAAATAAATTTTTAAAAATCTAAAAAAAATGTATTTATTAGACGGTCCCTTACGCAAAATGTTTCCCGACACCTACCTAGCAGGTGGCTCTCTCCAAACACTTACTGGGCTGTTGTTAAGCTGTTTGCATCTTCTGCCCCATGGGACTTTAGGTTTCTTTAAGATACGGTTATGCCTTATTCGTTGTGGCTTTCTTTTCTGTACACCTAGCTCAGAACCTGCTGCATAGTATTTACTTGATAAATATTGCTAAATTATTTTTGGGCCTCCCTGTTGGCACAACGGGTTAGGTTGCAGCACTATGGGGCTATCCAGAGCCACTGCAGCATGAGTTCGATCCCCAGCCAGGGAGCTTCCCACAGGGCGCAGCAGACCTCTCCTGCCTCGCCCGCTGCTCCCCTCAGCAGTATATTTCAGTAGATCTGCCTGTTCTGCTCCCTACTCTGTCTCTGGTAAATCCTCTCACTCCTCCACACCTCTGGCCTGCACCCCAGCTTGTATGCACAGTTTTTCTTTCTACTTCATCCTCTAGATCCACTCTGGCCTACCCCCAAAACAGTTCATGGCTGCATTAGGCTGTCTGCACAATGGCTGTGACAATTCCCCTGCTCGCTCCCTGTGTCTTCACCTCCCCCAGCACTGACTCTGGCCTTGATAATGTCACTCACTCTGGCCAACAGCCGATAGGATGCGAGGAGATACTTGAGGATCATTTGATCCCAAAGTTTGTCCTTTCTTTTGTACTTGGAGCCCTGATACCAGCAGATGAATGAAACAGACTCACCTGGTAGACAATGGAAGGTACACCAGCCTGATAACCCCCTCCAGTCAAAAGCTAGATACGTGGGTGAAATCAGCGGGTGCTGGCTGATGGGCGATGCAGGAGGAAACGCCACTGCCAGAATGAGCCAGCCAAGACCGGCTGCATCCCATGCGGATGAGTCTCACCCAAACTGCTGACCAGCAAATTTATCAGCCACTAAACCATTGCTACTTTAAGTCAATATGCTGTGGTGCTTATTTTTGGGAGAGTGGGGATGTTACACAACATAACCTAACTGCTACACTGGTCTTCATTTTAAATCTCTAGCATCTGTGCCTTAAACTTTATTCAAACCACTAAAACAGTTTCAAGCACTGCTGTATTCTCTACACTCCTGCTTCATGCTAAAATAACATACCAATCCATCTTCTTACCTAGTTTCTATTCAGAGAAGTAAAACACTTCTACCAGATGAACTTCCTCAAAACTTTCATTTCACCATGTCCTGATAGGTGATCAAGAAGTAAGCCTTATTTACTAAAGATAAAATCCATTTTATAGCCCACATATCTACTTTTAGACCCAAAATAGCTATTTTGAATCTAAAACCAAGAGAAGATAAGCCCCATGAGAAATGATGATTAGATTCCTAAAACACAAAAAAGATAACATAATCTTACAACTCCCCCTTACATGGAAGGAAACTAACCCTTATGTCTGTCCCACCGGGGCATTGTGGAAGTCTCGTTTCACAAATTCACAGTGGGAGAGAATTTGCCCCAGGATGATGCATTCTCTGGTCTCCCCATGTCACTCAGATGATATTTAAATAAGACTTTGGATTGTAGACTTCAGAGTTGATGCTGAAATGAGTTAAGACTGAAGGGGCTATTGGGGTGGAATGAAGGTATTTTGCATGCAAAACACATTCCTGCAAGAAGGACTTGAATTTCAGGAGACCAGAGAAAGAAGAGGTAGAATGAACGTGCTCTGTCCTTCCCAAATGTGTATGTTGAAGCCTTAATCTCCAGCGTGACAGCACCTGGAGAAGGGACTTCTGGCAGGCATTTATAGATATATGAGGTCGTGATGGTGGGGCCTTCCTGATGGGATTATAAGAGATGCCAGAGCTCACATTTGCCCTAGCTCTAGCTCTCTCATCTCTCACCCTCATCTCTGTCTACCTCTATGTCCGCCTCTCATCTGTCTCACTCACTCCCTCTGCCCTGTGAGGCCACAGCAAGAAGTCACCATCTGCAATCCAGGAAGAGATCACATCAGAATATGAGCACGCTGACAGCCTGAGCTTGGAATTTCAGCTTCCAGAACTTACAAGAAAATACATTTCTATTGTTTCAGCCACTCAGTCTGTGCTATTTTATTATAGCAGCCCGAGCTGACTAAGACAATGGGTCAACATCCACGAGGCAGAATTCTTTTACATCTTTACCAGGTGAAATGTTCATGTCTGCGGACCACAGTCATTGCCATTGCTATCAGTTTCCTACAACTTACAGAGTTGAAGAGTGGCTCAAAGATGACGAAGGCACAGATAACAGAAGACGGCACTAAATCAGACACCTAGTACCTTCCCCACCACCACCAGAGTCTAGCGCAAGTTGCCCTCACATATCTCAACAACCACCTAGAAGTTGATCGCCTTACCCCTCCTGCACGCAAGAGACTGGAGACCCACTTCATCCCTGGATTGTGTCTCCTTCATCTTCTTTAAGTGCAATCCACCATTTCCAAGCAGGTCCAACCTAAAGGAACATTCAAGAGTTAAGAGTGAAAATGGTGTCATCGTCCCACCCATCTTGGTCTCTAGTCCACACGAGAAACCTCTAGAACCTTCAGGTCCCTTCTGTCTTGAGTCCTGGCCCATCCTCTGCTGTGGATGGTGATTCTCATGGCCAGGGCATCAGAGCCGCTTCCAGCTTTGACCTTGCAGCTCCGTGAATGCGATCCATGAGCCTGGCCTCGGCACTCTGCCATCACACCCTCCTGCCGTCACTCACGGTGTCTTTACCAGTCATCTCACAGGCAAACGAGGAAGGTACAAATAAAAGGGAGGAACACTCATTGATTGAGAATGTGTCAAGTACTTATTATGCTTAGGTAATTTTTCCTCTCTTTTTAAAGCCCGTGTCATTTTTGTTTCTGCTTTAATAAGTGATATTTCCAACTAAAACAATCTCTAAATATATAACACCACTCTCTTAATGTCCACAATAATCCTGTTTAATAAAATTAATTTCATAGTTAATAAAAACAGAAAAACAGCCCTTTTCATTGATTGACTTGTCAAAGAGATAGGACGAGCTGTCCTGTAAAACATCATGCTTTCTGGAACTGTCCATTTGCTCCCTAGCGGTATTAAGGACATTTATGACAGTAATCTATCTTCCATCTTCCCTAGAAACTGAAATAGCTAGACTGGACCGTTCTTCCTGAACAATTCTACTTCTCTAGACCATCGAGTGACCTGCGTCCAGCCTGTAGTCTAGGAGGCATCACGCATCAGGCAGCCGTGACCAGCAGCCCATACACAGATCAGAGCCCTCCGCCACCAGTGTCATTTTACAAGCCCTGCAGTCCTCTGTCCTCTGTCCACTGTGCCCAACGACCTTCTGCCAAGCCTGTCGATGGAACCCCCCTTGTTCTCCTAAACCCCACTTCCCAAAATGTGATGTAAGCCCATTCCCCCGGCTTAGAGGGGAGGCAGAATAAGCCTTGAGGCTCCCATCTCCTGGGAGCTAGCCTTACATTAAAGCCCTTCCTCCTCCTGGCCCCTGGTGGCACATCTTTGGTATGTATGTGCATTGCTAGAGATGCCTCAATTTCAGCACTACGATCAGTAGATGCCCAATACCTGCTCGCCCCATCACTAATGATGCTGAACGGTTTCTCAGTCTTTCAACTAGACCATCAGAAGTTTACAAAACACTGGGCTCCATTTTGTCTTAAGTATGTACGGATGAGATGCCTTGCAGACTTGACTACCACGCATAACATTTTGCAGTAAGACAACTATTTAGAAACTTCAACAATCTATCCATAAACTAACATGTTGGAATTCAGGTCTCTCCCCCTCCACCTTGGGAGTTACTCACTCTCCCTGGGGTGCAAGCTATCTCTAGATGAGCACTGAAAACCATGCACAACACTAATTGTGTTTTTTGCCTTTGGTCATAAAAGTGAAAATCCTCTTCAGATTTCTTTTAGCTATGGAAAGCTAATGTAGGTCTTTCATAAAAGTCAAGTGACTTCACATAAACTTTCAAAAATCAGAAGAAATCTGTATTTCATTTTGAAAACAAACTGCCTGTAGTCAACTTTTAATTAAAAATGCAGCTTCGGATATACTTCAGTAAATGTATGTGTGTATGTCTATATATACATACGCACGTGCACGCGCACACACATGCGCGCGCACACACACAATTAAAATGGAGCTTCAACTCACAGGGCTTGTTTTTTCCTCCTTCAGGCTAGAGAGGTCCTGGGCCCAGTCCCAGCCGTGTGAGGGCTGCATGACAGTTTGGGTCTCCTATACCCATTTCCCCGTCTCTCCCCCTCTCCTCTCACAAGTGGCTCTCCAGGCTTTCTTTATCTTGTGGTTCTTCTTTGAATTCTTCATGTCTATTTCCCCCAAGGAGGCCAAAAATGAACACAACATTCCTAAAAAATACTGGGAGACTCAGATCTTTATTGAATTGAGAGTTTGAGGACCTTAGGATTTGGCAATTGTGAAATGAATTTGAATCAAGAAACTTAAATTCCTAACAACATATACTCTAAAGACCTGTGAAAAATTGGCTTTTAAGTGCTATCTTCAGTTTTCCTTACTCTTCAGCAATTACTATGTGGGAAATTAATAATGATGATAATAGGCTGAGAAAAGGTAGTGGAATCTCCATTACAGTAAAGCCCCCTTAATGAGCTACTTGGACCAGAAGTCATGTGTACTCAGGAAAGCTTCCCTGAAACCCAGGAGACCCTCCAATCTGTGTTCAAACCATCTTTCAGGAGGAAGCAATAACCTTTGGAAGTCAAGTTGAAAAACTCAGTCAAATATATTAATTGCATGCTCCTTAAAAGTACAGAGCCGTGAATGCAGAGGTGGGGCAGGAATAGAAAGTCTCAGCTACAGGAAGAGGTGTTCAAGAGGTAAATCATTTGATTGAACTGATTTAAATCCACCGACATCGTTTTCCTCAATATAAAGATGAAAATATAAATCTCCAACAAGGAAGAAAAGTTTGTGTTGTTCTTACCCAGAATGAGGTAATCCCAGTTTTTTATAAAGGCAGCTCTATGAGGATGATCCACATTTACTTATAATGGGAGATCTTTCTTAGGGGAAGCAGTAAACTCATTTTATGAACTTTTGGGACAAATCCACAGGAAATGTCATAGGGAGGCAGACCTCATCTTAATATCAGGAGGAACAGTTTTTATTCTGGCAAAATGTACATAATATAAATACATCACTTTGACCATGTTCAAATGTACCTTTCCCTCCCTCCCTCCCTCCCTCCCTCCCATCCTTCCTTTTAATACAAACTAAGGCACTTAGAAAAGCTATTGGTTATCCTGGCTCACTCTCCGAGGAAAGCTGTAGCCAGAACAGGCTCACACACAGCTAACACTTAGTCGGGTTGGACTAGAGGACTATTAAGGCTCCCTTCTCAGGTGGTGTTCTGTGCCTCTCTTTGGTGGTTTTGGAACATGCCCTCCAAATTCTTTGCCCCTCCTTGCATTGATGGTGGCATCTATAGCCCCTTGCCTTGAATCTGGGATGGGAGACTGCTTGACTAATAGAATGTGGAAAAAGCAACACTATACCAATTTCTAGACTTTAAGAGACTGGCAGTTTCCACTTCCTGCCTCTTGGCGATCTCCTTGGAAGCCAGCCACCAGGCTGGGAGGAAGAGACCCAAGAAGAAAATCCAACACTTATCACCAAGTAAGTGGACTATCTGGGGAAAGAACCGCTGAACCCCAGCAAATATGGGCTTCCCAGTGAAGCCTGGCCCAAACTGCAGTTTGCTAAGTCAGTGATCACTTGTGTTTTGGCCACTATGAATTTAAGCTACCAGTTCTAGAGAGATGTCTTTTGCCACAACAGAGAACATAAACAGTCCATAATATGTGACTGGATTCAAACTCACATTTCCATACTGCTCCTGAAGGGTCCAAGGAAGGCCTTCTCTGCAGAGCCCTCAATATTTTTCACATGTCACAGGCCACAGCCTTTGTCCCTCCTCCCTCTGCCACTAGCCACTTTTTGCCCAGTCTGCACCCTCATTGTTTGGATTTCTTGAGAAATCACTGTTTCTGAGCCCCACACCACACCCTGCACACTCTCCAGGGTCACCAGGGGCTAGGGGTATGTGGCCTTGGGGTGCAGATTTCAAGGGACAAGATCGAAACAAAGTGTACTTGATCCAGTAAAGTGTTGGCCGTGTTGGCTCTTTGATTTTCTATAAATTTAAGAGGGAGCACGTGACCCAGACCAAAGGGCAAAAATGCAGGGCAGGAACCGCTTTGGACCCTGGCTGATCTGGGACCGCTCCCCCAAGGCGCAGAGAGGCGCCCGCACTTGCTGGGAAGGTGAGGCCTTCCTCAGCTCGCAGCCCTGCTGTTCAGCCCCTTCTCTCCCTTGATTCTGCCCCCTGCCACCTTTATTCCAGAGAGGAAATGGTTAAAAGACAGGCCTTTTAGGGCCGGGAAGGGGGCGGCAGCTTTGTGCTTTATAGCGGCAATTTCCTAGGAGGGCTGGGAGGCTCCCAGGGAGGCTCTTGCAGTTCGAGAGTGGTGCAGAAGGTCTGGGCGCTTTTGGCATAGAGGGAAGAACAGACGGGAGGCGTGTTCCCCTGGAGTTTTCCTTTTCTTGGGAGCCCTCGCGTGCGCGCGCACAGTCATCCCTCTGGTCTGGCGACTGCGGACCGGAGTTGGAGCGGCTCCATCCCAGCCGGCGGCGGGAGGCTGGAGGCGCGGACAGCCCTCCCCGGAGGTGCCCAGGAAGTTTTCGGAAGCTCGGGCATCCGTGCAGCCGGGGCTGTCGCGGCGCCGGAGCCCGGGACTCACCCTCCGCACCACCCACCCTCGCCACCCTGCTTTCCACCGCCCCGGCGCAGCGAGCGGATCGGCCAGCCATCTGCGCCCTCGATCTCCACGGTGGGTGCAGCTCTTTCACTCGAGGAGCGGGGAGGGGTGGGGTGACGCCTCCTGGTCTCCTTGGTTGGGAGAAGAGCGCGGGTGACGATCTGTCCGGGGGTTTGCACCCACCTGTCCCAGGACGCTTGGCGCGGCGCGGGCGGGCGCCCTCCGGGTAGGGGTGCGCTCTGGGAATGTGTGGGGGTTTGGGACGCTGTTCGAAAGCATCGCTACACTCCACGGTGGGATTTGGATTTTTGGTGGAAGGAAAGCCGACAGTTTTTCCAGGGTCTCCCTTTTCCCCCAGGCTTGCAATAACTTTGCGGGACTTCACACCCTTGTGACCGCTCCAAAGCCTGCTAGTGGTTTGCCCCGCAACCTTTTCTCACTCTCCGGCTTCTCCCTCCACGCCGGGGTGTGCCAGTGAAGCCAAGGGCACTCGGCGCGGGGGATTGATGTGTTTTGGAAAACCCCAGTGCAGCTAGTTTGGAAGCCTGCCTTTGGAGGTCTGGGCGTTTTTGTTCTGTGCTCTCCTTTAAAGGGCACTTGTTGCCTTTCACGTGCAGAAAACAAGGACTGTTTCTAGATAATCAGCGTCTGTTTACACCATCCTCGGGGCGGTAGGACTGGAGCTGGCTGCAGTGGGGGTGGGGCGGGAGGCACGTTAAAGTCCGGGGCTGTCAGGAAAGAGTGTTGCTAATTTCTTGCCCAGAGAGCAAAACCCACAAAAAACTTGTAAAAAGTTCCTAGGTTGTCTTTTTTTCCCCTCCTTATGCAGATATTAAGGCTACACACACACACACACACACACACACACACACTTTGTTCTAAGTGTTAACTGAGAAACACCTTGGCAATCATTTTTCATTTAAATGACCTGCTCTAAACTCCTGCCATTTTGGTAAGGTTGGAATTTCCAAATTACTAATTACAGGTGAACTTTGATCCTGAAAGTCTGAGATGTTAAATGGTTCAAGTGTAAGCAAGGCTTTTCAGTCCTCTTCTTTAATAATAGTGTTTGAACTCCAGCAAATTCTTAGACCCCAAAGATGAAGAACGCTGAATCTATAAACCATGTCCTTCAGGCCTTAATCTGAGATGCTTCTTTAGAGCTATGACTGATTATGACTGATGATCTGAAACCCGATGTGACTTAGATCATGGAAATGAGCTACTGACTCATCCTTAGAGGAATATGCATTTGAGAGGAATATACACTTCATAGGGGAGGTTGCATTTTCCCCCACCGGTAATATGGTGTCTGCATGCCTTGGTCAAGAATCTCTTACCTCTGCAGCTTGATCTATGTCTGGAGGGCAGGCAGAGATGCCATCAGAATGATTGCTGGAGCAGGAAGGAAAGTGGTTTTAATGGTAGCTGGCTCACACCTTGATAAGAACCTGCAGCCTGGCCTCCTTGGCTCCCGCTGTAATCAGCAAACTAGCAGGCTAATGTCCAAATACCAGCTGCACCTTCCTGAGTGGCGTCATACAATAGCCAGATCAGTTCACTAAATAGCCCCTTAGCGACTCTTGTGAGCAAAGCGCCACTGCATTTCTAGAAAAGGTCTTCTCTCTCTTCTTTTTAAGAAAACTATTACCGAAGTTTCCATTTCAACTGGGAAACTACCTGGGAGGCTTTAGTCACTGAACAGCGCATGCTACTGGAGGGTTTCTCTTCTCCTGTGCCTGGGGTGTGAAGATGGCAACATGCTTTGTCCTTATAGTCCTGGTCTCTGGGGTAGATTGGAAATAGCAGTATTTTGTAGGTTTATCAATCTGGTCAGATACTAACTTCAAACTGTGAGAGACAGGAAAAAATTGTAAAGTGCTTCTAATTAAGGCTAGGCAGGACTGATGGGCATAGAGTATAGACAGAACCTAGAGAGTCAGTATTTTCTCAGTGAATCAGACTGAGGCAAGCTGTGTGAGCAAGGTGATATGGCGCATCCTACCTGTCCTGCCACACCTCAGCTATGAAACCTGGACCAAGTCACTTAATTTCTCCAAGACTGGGTTTTCACAAGTAAACCAGAAGCATTATCCCTGCCTACCTAGAGTTGCAAAGTTCAAGTCAGACAGCAGATACATATGAGATAGATTACTTCTATGTAAACTGTAACCATTATTTCAGGTTCCTGAGGAGGGCAAAGTAGGCGATCTTCAAGGCTCACATTTACACCTTCACTAGACATTTAATAAATCTTGTTTCAGTCACACGTTGATTAAACTCAAGGTTTAGTCATTTCCCAGGATAACAGTCAAACTCTCTAAAAGAGTGGCTGACACCAACTATGAATAGACTCAGAGAAAGGACGCACTTTAAATATGTGATTGAGACCTGGGTGCGTACCTCACACACGTACACGCACTGCTGCATCCCGACATTCTCACGGTCTTCGTGTCAATATTCATAAAAACTCATGGAAAAGAAAATATGCCAAAGAGGGAAATGGGAAGAGCCATTTTACTTTCCTTTGATTATTCAGTTCCCACCTACCTCCCTTCTTTTCATAATATCTTGCCTTTAAAGAATTTAAGTATAAATCTAGTCTTCCTGCTTAAGTGGGACCACTTGCTCTCTACAAGTGACTTAAAATACAAAAGTCTTTTTGAAAGTGTCTTCAACCACCCTCCCAAGAATGAGTGTGTTTTGTGGCTCAGAGTTCAGGCTGGAAATAGGACTAACCTACAGTGACTCACAGCCCCACCAGCCTCACCTGCGAGCTGGACAAGCTACGTGACCTTCGGGAGCCTGTTTCATTCTGTTTATATTTGTATCTGCTTCCCAGGGCCTGGTCTGGACCAGATGACATCGTGCATATGAAGTGCTTAGCACAGTGACTGGTCATAACAAGTGTAGCTCTAGCAGATGCTTAATAGAGAGCAGGGGAAATCCACCCCTTGGAATCAAGCCAAATGGTCTGCCTGGCCTGGGAATGTCCATCGCTCCCATTTTCACTCATTGGTAAATATCGTGATGATAGTTTCTGAGGAATGATAAGCAAAACCCTCCTTGTCAGATGTGTAGATTCTACACAGTCATCATCAAGGTTTTCAATTTTAAAAAAGTATCTTTAGCAACTACATAATATTTAATTAAAACTAAGATGTTAAATGTATTGATGGGGTTAACCAGTTTTGTAGGTTTAGGTTACCATTTTGTAACACGTGTGTTTTATTCCCATATTCATGATTTGCTATGGGTAGAACAGCACAAATTCTGGAATACTGAATTGCAATGACAGAATTTAGTCATTTCATGCCTATGTAACTTTTACTCAACATATAATGCCTTTTCTCTTACAATAATAATTAAAATTTTGTATCTCAAGTCAACATCTTTCATAATTCAGGTTGTTATCATCCTAGGGGTACTAGAGAAAGAAAAAACTAATTTTTTTTATCCACTATATACTTATTACAGGGAAAAGCGACATATCAAAATCCATAGTATCATTTAGGTGCAAGTGTAACTAACAGTAGAGGTGAGAGGGACAGAGATAAAGATTTAACTTGCCATAATAAATCCTTGGTCTTTACTGGTATTATTCTGCTGAGGATTAACCTGACAGATGGATCTTATCTAATTGCCAAACATATCCCACTTAATAACTGAAATAGTAAATCATCACTGACTACAATCTTATCTGCAGCTGGATTTTGCAAGCTAAATTATTCCCCCCTTTCTTTTCCCAGGTTAAAAACAAAGTGAAGGTGATAAAACAACACAGTAAGAGATTGTTCCTCAGAGTTGCAACAAGATGGAAACCTTTTGCCTCAGGGTCTCCATTTGGGCGGTGCTGGTTGGCTGTGTGATGGGAGATAATCCTGAGAGCTACAGCACAAATCTGAGCACTCACGTGGACGATTTCACCACTTTCCGAGGGACAGAGCTCAGCTTCCTGGCTACCACCCATCGACCCACCAACCTGGCCCTCCCCAGCAACGGCTCTATGCACAACTACTGCCCACAGCAGACTAAGATCACTAAAGCCTTCAAGTACATTAACACTGTGATATCTTGTACTATTTTCATCGTGGGAATGGTGGGGAATGCAACTCTGCTCAGGATCATTTACCAGAACAAGTGTATGAGGAATGGCCCCAACGCGCTGATAGCCAGCCTTGCCCTGGGAGACCTCATCTATGTGGTGATCGACCTCCCCATCAATGTATTTAAGGTAGGAAGTAATTGCAGACTCGAACATGTGCTCTGATTCCACAGTAAGAGCTGCCGCACACTTTTCTAAGCTTGGGAGTTTTAGTCTGTGTTTTTATTAAGAACAGCATCTGCTGTCTCAAAACTCAGTGCAACTTTAAAGTCTTTCTTATTTGTTCAATATTAGACTTAGTGTTAACTTAATTGTTAGCCAGCTCCTATCTCAGGGACTTCCTATCTCAGGGAAGATCAAAGTCATGATCTTTCGTGAATGAGACTGTCATCCAAGCTCCGAGCTTGCTGGGTCATTGGGCAATCTTGGAAAGACCATCAGGCTCTGAGATTCAATTTTCATGGTGAGACTTATGAGTCCCTAAATAGGTATATTAGACTAAATATACCTTTAGTTTTGGTTATTTTTTTAATATGATGCTGTTCAGTATGACTTGAAATAGAAAGTGCCTGCTAACTTTGACTGTTTGAATTTATGAAAGCAGAGCAGGCAGGCTTCCCTGTTAGGTTGGAGAGTTAGAGATAACAGAACCACTAGGTGCAGCCCAGGGCAACCCAGCTTCAACCTGGTGAGTGGTGCTCCTAACACCCTTTAAAATAGGAGGCAGGGGCCTCCCTGGTGGCGCAGCGGTTAAGCGCTGCACTGTGGAGCTGTAGGCAGCGGCGACGCGAGTTCGACGCCCGGGCGGGGAGAATCCCACATGGCGCGGCAGACCTCTCCTGCCTCACCCGCTGCTCCCCTCAGCAGTGTACTTCTCATCTGCCTGTTCTGCTCCCCGCTCTGTCTCTGGTGAACCCTCTCGCCGCCCCACACCTCTGGCCTGTACCCCAGCTTGTATGTAAAAAAAAAAAAATTTAAAATAGGAGGCAGTTTTCCGCTGCCTCTTTCACGTCCTCAGTTCACACTTCCGGAGTGTCTGCTGTGTGCCCACCTGACCACTAGGGGCAGTACGGATTCAGTTAGTCCTGAGAGGCAGAAGGGCCCACTCACCCACTAGCCTCATGATCACCCCACCACAGGGACTATTTAGTACCAGGACAAGCCAAAGCCAAAAGAAATGACATATTCCATAGTCGGCCTAGTCGGATTGTGAGGGGTAAGAATTCCAACGAACCAGAGTTCAAATGAGAATACATGTTCTGTGCCAGATGTTGTGGAGTATCTTCACTGGAAGCTCAAAGAGAGCACTATTTTCAGCCTTTATTTTTGCTCTATGTGTTATGTATAGGGACAAAACTACTCTGAGCAATAATAACATTCTGAAAGGGGAACTTAAATGGCAAGTGTCATCATGATAAACTTTAAGTCGAATAATAGCCTCTCAGGCCCCCGTAGACACTGAAACTGATGAAATGGCTCTAGTCCCCCAGGAATGCCAGGGCTCTGCCACCCAAGATAAAAACAGGGACAGCTCTGAACATTACAAATAAAAGCATTTCAAAATGCTCCACTGTGCTGCTTGCAAAATTGGGGAAATCAGACAACAAATAATAAAAAAAAAAGAAAAATCGCAGAGCACCTTTTCCCACAGAACGGCATCAATATGTATTTTCTATTTGATTTAAGACAGGGTCTTAGAACCAAACTAGGACACAAAACTGAAAATGCGGAATTACCTTTAAATGTTTAGCATATGCAAGAGAACTTTTGTTTTTGTTTTAAAAAAGTATTTTCTCCTAATGAAATAGTATGTGTTCAACACTTGCCTTTCTCATAACATCTCTAATGATAGACTTGAAAATGCTGACATGACTGCTACTCGAAATTTCACTCTTCAAAAGTCACACTGTAGAGTATTAACCATTCATTTTTCCTACATACACTCTAGTTAGCCAACCCATCACAACTCAGGAGAATAACTAACCAGCTCTAGATCAGTAATTCCCATTTGACCATGTGCAAAGGAGTTTCTTCATCAATATCTACAACTTCTGGGAAATACTTGCTTATCTCTTTGAGATGCCACCTACCAATCACCAGATTAAACTTCATTTCTACTCCATACCAACATTTTAAGTTAGATCACCTGAAACATCTCCAAATTTGGAAAAAAAATTCAAATAAAACTTGGTCTTACATTCATATAGCAATGATTGAAATTAATACATCCTTATTTGCCATATGGTTCTTCCCTCTTTGGGAAATGAAAACTTCACGTACCTTATAGCCATTCTAAATAATATAAACAGTTTGTGGTGTTTTTACATCACAGGCATACATTTGTGTATTATTCATTTTTCTAAAACTTATGTAATGACTCATTCAACCGACATTAATTTTAGAAAGTATCCCTTCGGGGCTAAGAAACATATTGTCATTAGTCATTGCAGGCAGCTCCCAGAGGAAAAGAGCAAAGCATTGGAGCAAGCTAAAGTTTCACGATATTTAGGGGCTATTTCTCCTTCCTGCTCTCAATTTTCTTTCCTACTTCAGGAGACCATAACGTGTTGCTCTTCTCTGACTTCACCCAGGATAGTCAAGAGAAGTCCCAAGAGAGGGGTCAGCCCCAGGCCCTCATGCTCTTTTTCCCCAGCTGCCTCCTGCTGAGTCTGACTCCTGGAGTCTCCCTTGCCAGACCATGTCGGGCTCGATGGCTTGTAGGGACATGTGGCGACTTCCCATCAAGTCTAGGTGCCTATGCCAATGATTTGTAGAATAATTCGTGAAATTATGTTGAAAGGATGGTTGAAAGTAACTATTGTGCTCTTTAAAGAAAGATGTTTTCAAATTGTACGGGTTCTTGCGTTTAACGATTCTACAGATTGCTTGATACTCATTTCTAAGGTGTCCCCAGTCCAAGAAAGTTGCATCGCGTCATGTAGTCTGTGGAAGTGGAAGTAGACAGTGTGAAGGTCGTGTCTTCAGGCCAGATTAGACTAGAGGAGAGGACGGATAAAGTGTTCTCTCTAGTCACATGTTATTTCTTCTTCTCTCACTTTGAAAACAGTACTGAGGTGGGGGGCGGTTCATAGATCAGTGAGATGTAAAACACGAATGAAAAGCAATGCAGTAAGTGCCGGGCAGCTCAACTGACGCTGCTGTCATCACCCTGGATGCACGTGGGCGTAGAGGGGGTGTTAGACCACACCTGAACCGCCGAGTTTCTGAAGTGACTTCCATGTCTTCAGGGTTTTTTTTCTTCCACCCCACACAGGACTTCGCTTCTACTTAGGGAGTGTCACTCCTTGCCCATAAACACCCAGGATCTGCCATGTGTAGTGTCCGAGGCCCTCCTCACTCTGGCCCCACTTTACCTACATCTTACCAGTTCCCAACAAGCAAACGCAGCTCTTGTCAGAATGTCGGCACTACCCTAAATAACATCCTGTTTCCTAAATCACATCCTCAGAGGAATTGGACATAGTTGCCAAACTGCTGTTGCTGAAGCATCTATAGATTCTAAACTGAAAATGAATAAGGGCTGAAGTTCTATATGTTGCATAAAGAAGAAATAACTCAAAAAGTGGAGAGGAATTCCCCTGACCCTTGGTTATACTCTCTCTCTCTCTCTCTCTCTCTCTCTCTCTCTCTCTCTCTCTCACACACACACACACACACACACACACACACACACACAACCTGGGGACAGATCCAGACAGAGACAACAAAGTCAATAGCAAAAGGGGCTAAAGGAAGCAAATCAATGCCAGGTCCCTTCTTGGTTTTCAAATACACAATGACCTTGCAAATGGCAATGTTAAAGCAAAGCCATAACTAAATTTATCAAAGCCATCTAATTTTTAATTAGAAGAAAATAGGAGAAAGGTATTAGCAGATTCTCAAATACTCTTGCTTATATACTAAGCTGATCATGAGTTCAGTTTTCAAAGAAATCACATTACCATCTCTGTGGAAATCATTTAATTATAAAATCACATTATCTGATATCCAGAATCTTTAAGAAACGCAAAACTTGGGCAAATAAGTTAATCTGTGTATAAATAGTTGTACTCATTACAGCAGTAAAATAATTAAAATATCTGTTTAAGGGCCAAAAATAACCCTCCAATTACTAAATGACAATATAGATTAGGAATATAAACGTTCCATAAGCGACCTCCATGTCTTTAATCCCCAATTACTAAATGACAATATAGTATAGCATAGACATTAACAATTATACTCTTTAATGATTGATGAGGTTATGATTATTCCTTCATGCTCTTCTATAGGGAGGTGGATTATAACTTTTGAGTAGTGTAGAAGCCCTAGGCGATGTTTGTGGCTGGGTGGGCCAAGACACGATGCCGTGTCAACTTCTACCCAGATGGGCACACAGGTATGTCCATAAATGCACCTGGACCTCTTAAGTGGAAACAGAAATGTGGGGAAATCCACATCAGAGAGAATTAAAGAGGTTTAGAATAGTGTCCATGGGATGAAGAAAGGTACTGAGTCCGATGACTTGTCACAGAAATCTCTGACATGCACAGCGGGCAGTTGATGTCACAAATAATACTTAGGTGAATAACTGAATAAATTGTGGGTGTATCTGTGTGCACACACAGGTAAGCTGTTATCCTGAAAGCACATGGCGCCATGTCTTGGCCCACCCATGCACAACATCACTTTTAGGGTTTCCATTATATCCCAAAGTCTAATCCACCTCCCTATCAACACCACACCAAGGTATAAACATAATCTCATGAATCATTTAGCACATGGGGGAAAGCAGATCTGCAAGAACAAGCTGAACAGTTGGTGAAAGAATCCAGTAACTGAGTGTTGATTACTAATCCAGTGCACTCCAAGCAACCACTTCTTGTTAAAGACAACAATGAAAAATAAACAAACATTTTCAGTATGAAATTATCAGGAATATTTTGCAATGGAAAAGTCAAGACTCCCAATATGTTGTTCTGGCAGAAGATCTGAGCTCTGTGCAAGCCAGAGACAGTCACACAGAACCAGTTATCTCCGTATTCACACAGCCTTTGACATCTTATGCAACTGGGGTTCTTCCTGCTGGGACAGCCACACAAAAGTCATTCATGACATGTCAAGTCACCAAGGCAATTTCTGTCTCAGAAATAAATTGCCACCATTTCTAGATGGTATGCAAAACAAAAGTAGTTAATAACTACTTATTGATACAGTTTTACGGCTTGATTAAGTTTTATTTGATCTTTGTTGTTGAAATGAACTTCTAATCAGATTGCTTGGAGACCTTCAAAACATTGTGATGATGATGATGACGACGACGACAAAGACGACAACAAAGATGATGATGATATGATTTGTCAGGGATTCTTCACTTCAGGACAAAGCACAGGACATTATCTATGATCTGGACATAACCTTTCCCAACGTCAATGATATTACCCACCAAATGCCATGAAGGGTGTCATTTCCCTTTTTACCCATCATCATGCAAATAAGCAGAGACCTTCTCATGGGTTGCAGTAATCGTGCTATGATCATGAAATTAAGTGGAGAGACTGTTCTCCCTGAATGTTAAGAGAGGACATGCATCTTTGTCCAAGATGGCTGCCTCCTGTTGGGGCCTGGCTTCCCAGCCAGCTAATTTCCTCTTAAATCGTTCTGTCCTGCCCTCTCTCCACTGTGTCTCTCTTCACACTCTTCTCTATCTACTCCTGCTACCCCTGTCTATTCAAGAATGTCAAGATGATCCTTCTACCAGGGATACTCTCCCCTGGTGCTACTTCTGGCTTATCTAACTTTATTCTTCAGATCTCAGCTTAAACATCGATTTGCCTGGCAAATATCCATGACCCAGTCTGGGTTAGTGCCTTTCTCACGACACCATCTATTAACCCTGCAGTAACACTGAACACACACTCTATTGTATTTGCCCATTAGCGCCTGTCAACCCACTAGGCCCCAAGTTCCTTGACGTAAGATGCCAACTTTCTCATTTGTCATTGTGTGCCCTGCATTTAGCACTGTCCTGCTTAAAAAATAGATGGATAAATGACTAAAAGGAAACAACATACCATATTTGCCTCTATTAAAATGTTCTTCTCCCATGAAATTCCAGATCTAAAGGTAGACTTGCTCTTTGAATATAGTGAATTTCTACTTTTTTTCCTGCTTATCAGAATGTGCCAGGTTCCAAACACCTGAGAGAAAGATTTGCAAAGCAGAGCAGCACATAAAGAGACTGCTTGCCCTCCAGTCCTTGGAGCTAAGAGTTCCCTTCCTCTAGTCCAGAAACTGTGTTGTTGCTCTGTGTGTGTCTCTTTCCCCTCCCCCCCCCCCCTCTCTCTCTCTCTCTCTCTCCCCCTCTCCCCTTCTCTCTCTCTCTCTCTCTCTCTCTCTCTCTCTCTCTCTCTCTCTCACACACACACACACGCACACACACACACACACACACACGGCCAACTGTAGAGTCTCTTTCCAGGATTTCTGTGCAATATGCATTCTTTAGCATAGTTATCACTGTCATTTCAATTGAAATAGTAAATCTACCATGATTTAGAACATTAAAATGAACATCAGATCATATGAGATTATTGGCTCTTTGGAGAATAGATAATAGGTTAATTTTCTGGCACTGCTAAGACACATGTGTGCTGCAAAAGTTGATTATGCTAACTAGCTGATTTAAGAATATTTGTCCATCTAAAATGACAGTGATAAATTTATTACCTAAATTGCTATTTGCTCTGAGGAAGTTGCTGTCTGGAGAGGCTTCAGAGTCCTCTCCAACTCCCCTTCTGATTCTCTGTTTCCTGTGTCTGGGAAACTCATCGCTCTCTCTCATGGTCACATTAAATAATTGTTCTCATGTGAGGTTACGCCCCAACCCTCAGCGCTCTGCTCACAGTAGTTATTCTCATTTCAGAGCTGGGGGATGCACCACCCAGAGGGCCGCAACCATTCCCATGGCTAAGGAGGGGGAACGAGTTCCTTTCCATTATGAGCAGGAAGATGTTGAGATAGAAAAGCATCAAGACTGATGACAGTCCTTCACCCACCAGCTCCACTCACGGAAGGGCTTGCCTATTCTAAGTTTACCATAAAACAGAGGATGCATGGAAGTGTTACTCTTGAGAAAGAGAATTTTTACATTTCATATAAATATATATGTTATATATATGCGTGTGTGTATATACATTATATACATTATATATATAATATCCATGTAAATATATATTATATATATATAAATATAAATATACATGGAGAGAGAGAGAGAGAGAAAGAGAGAGAGACTGATTCTATGATTCCAGCATCTGATCAGTAAAAGCAGATGTTTTGGCTATTTTGTTTTGATATATTTCTGTTTAGCCTGTATCTTATGATTTGCTAGGATCTGAGTGTTACTTCTTTATTATCATGCACAGTTTATACAGTTGGAATAAAGAGTGTGTGAACTAAAGTAAGTGAGGATGGGGAATCAAGTTTACTGTCTCTGAGGTTGATGGTAAGGCTAGAGTGGTTAAATAAGGAATGTTCTAAGAAATCCTGTCAAAATAAATTTGATCTGCAGCCAGAAATTCTACATCTGCCTTCTGGGTCTACCATATCTCCTGGGAGTTAGAATCACTGTTTTCTATAGTAACAAATTTATTTTTAACTAGGTTTAGTTTTTCTTGGAAAAACTTTCCTACATCATAAAGTCAATAACTGAAATTAAATTTAACAGTAGAACTAAGCCTAAGTTTCGATCAGCATTCATTTTTATTAGTAGCCTTATTTTTAAATGTGAACATCAACGATTTTACAAAACCACATACTTTGAAACGCATATTTCAATGTACAAGGTTTGACGTCTCCAGTGTTCTGGAGCCAAAATCAGGTGTGCCCTGAGTACTTATATCCATATACTCTGGTCATAATTTCAGACTATTTTGGGATGTACAAACTTAGAGGTCACTATTTTAGAATTTAAACATCTCAAAGAGTTTGACATCACTTCATATCACAACTTTTACAACTATTTACTTGGAGAATAGTTAACCCCAGAAGCTAGTCAAATCATGCTTCTGATAACACACGTGGGGGTTCTATTATGTTAGATCAGATTTTCTATTAGAAGGCAATGAGAATGGCAACTGAGTGGCCATTGGGTTACTTGGTTACATTACGTCCTTCTCGAGTCAACAAATATTTATTTAGCTCCTACTATAAACCAGTTATTAGGAAAATAGCAGTGAGCAAAACCAAGCACCTTTGTCCTCCTGAATCTTACATTCTGTGGCGCAAGACAATAAGCCAGTTAGAAGGAAAATATATAGTATGTAAGATAAGTACTAAGAAGAAGTTGAGGAAGATGAGTAGAAAGGGGGAAAGGACATTGAATGTAGAATGGGTAGCTGAAAAAAACTTCATGATAAGGTAACAGTTGGAAGAAAAAACTAAAAGAGATGAAGGAGCAAACCGTGCTACTGCCTAAGGAAAGAACACTCTGCCAGAGGAAAGTGCAAGTGCAAATGCCCTGAGGCAGGAATGTGCCAGGAGGGTTAAAGGAATAGCAGGGAGGTCAAGGGAGTGGAGAGATGGGTGGGATATGAGGTCACAGGGATATGAGGGGAGGGCAGGAAAAGGGGGGAGGCAGATAACAAAGGGTGAAATAATAGGGCAGCCACTGAACTTACTATCCAAGGTAGGATACTTCTGAGAGTGAAAGGAGACTCTGGATAACTACATTTGGTAATAGATGTAACCCAACACTGCCCCAGATAAGCCAGGAAACATGATCTGCCTACCTATAAAAAGCCTTTAGCTTTTTCTCGAGTGGAGAAGAAGCTTTTAGAAGATTTTGGGCACATGAATGCCATGATCTGGTTTACAGTTTTAGAAGAGGATTCCTACTACTGTGTTGATAAGCACCTCCTAAATCAATGAAGGGAAAACATGCAGTCTTAAATTGTCCCTATACTATGTAGGACATGAGAATAGTATTACCCACTGCATAATTGGCATTTACTCTGTGCCAAGCTACCTCGCCCAACTTCACAACTAACCTACAATGCATTTCTATTGCCTGGATTCTAAAAATGAAGAAACTGAGGCACAGAGCTGAAGGGATTTCAGGGTGACACCGCTAGCAAGGGGCTCAGCCAAGATGGGGATCCTGTTTGAACTCAGAGACGGAACTGTTAGCTAAGCTTCTGAACAGAGTCTTTTCCACGTCTCACCATGTAAGGCAAACCTTATAGTTATCAAAATGTCATTACCGGTGCAGAAATATATTTTTAAGACTATGTTCAAAGAAGTCATCCCCTTTTTTCTCCCCCAATAAATACATTGGCTTCTTTAGTTGCTTATTTAAGATACAAGTAACATACTATAAAGGAAAATGTGTATGATACAGAAATTGAGCTCCAGAATAGCCTTTCTGTTGCAAATCTTGCAGACGGCTTTGGAACATCTGGTCCACAGATTTTTGTGTTCTATAATCATTGTCATGTTGATGAGGCCAAGGAAGAAGGGAGCCAGAAAATTTTTTAAATAAACCAAAAAGTAAGACTGAGTCCTTCGATGGAACTCTTGCCAAGACACATATATCTGCTCATCTGCGCAGAGAAACACGTTTTACCAAATGGGTATCTCATATAGTTATCACCGGAAAGGCTGGGAAATTTGTCTGTGGGTGTGATACAGAAAATTAAGTGTAAAGGGCTAGCCCATAGTTTTTCTTATGGGTTAAATATCAGATTTTATTGATAAAATGAAATGGTGCCTTCCTAGACCTTCCTCCCTAGGAGGTTACCAAATGCACAAGAATTACAAGGGGAATGTGAAAGCATCAAGACCTTTGAGACCTTTTAGAATGTATCTCAAATGATATTTTGAAAAGGAGTTACAAATTCTCAATTTTTTTTTCATAGAAGAACTGGGGTGTAGCCCAGAGGTGCAGGGGGTGAGAGGATTCACCAGAGACAGAGTTGGGAGCAGAACAGGCAGATCTACTGAAATACACTGCTAAGGGGAGCAGCAGGCAAGACAGGAGAAGTCTGCTGCACCATGGGGGAAGCTTCCTGGCCGGGGATCGAACTCAGGTCTTGGCGGTGATAGCACTGAGACTTAACCCTTGGGCCACCAGGAAGGCCCCCAAATTCTCAATTTTTTAAAAACTTATATACTTGTATACTTTTTGTGAAATGGTTCCATTAAATTTAACACTATATGAACATGGAACTTCATAAATAGTCCTAACTAAATTTTTTAAATAGTGTCATTTTGTATTAAGGGAACAATGGTTTAAAACATTGTTTATAAATGGATCATTTTTCTAATATATCTATGAAATCCTTGTCTAAGTCAAAAATCATACTCAAAAATTCACCTATGCTTCAGTTTTATATTTTAATATAAATATTAAATATTTTTTAATATTTTAATATTAAATATTTTTTATATTTAGATCCATGATCACAATTAAGTCTGTGTAGGATGCAAAGTAAGCATCTAAGTCATCAAAGTTCTTTTTTTTTTTTATCTAAGTTCTTTTTTTTTTAATTTTGCATAAGCAAGCACATCCAATTGTTTCAACACCAATTGTTAAAATAAAAATTAAAAAAAAAACTCCTCTCTTCCTTTCTTCACTGAATTGCCTTGGCACCTTTGTAAAAACTCAGTTCACCAGGAAGTTGAGGGTCTATTTCTGGCCATTCTTTTCTGTTCCAATGACATTTATGTTATTGTTATGCCAAGCCTTATACTGCCTTGATACAGAAGTAAGTCTTTAAGCAGGTACTGTAACTCTTTCTTCACCTTCCTTTAAAATTGTTTTGACTATTCTACATCCTTTACATTCCTATATTAAGCTCAATCTGTTGATGTCTTTGCATTTAGAAGGGGATTCTCTAAATGAATTTGGGGAAAACGGTCATCTGAACAATATTTGGTCTTCTAGTCCATAAACATTTATTTAGACCTTTGATTTCTGAAGTATGTTGAGGCTTTCAGGGCAGAGGACTGACACTTCTTTTGCTCAATTTAGTTCTTGTTAGTTTAGCCTTTTTTGTTACTATTGGGAATGGAACAATCTCCATTTCATTTTCAGATTTTTCATTGTTGGTATTAGAAGTGCGAGTGATGATGACATATTGCGCTTGTATCCCGTGGCCCTCTGTGCTCCTCGTCATCACGTGCATCATTATTGTCTGTAACTGTACACACGTTATTTCCCGGTAAGAACACAGTGACTGTTCTCACAGTTTGGTGTCACTGTCTTGATTCACACTAAGGCACCAGCAGTTTCACTTACTGTTGCTTTTGAGCTAAGAGTGCAGATGTCAACCAGGGAGAAGGGCAGTAATCACTTAGTGCTCGCTTGGTCTTGCAGTCCCGGGGAAAGCTTTTCAGAGAGTGCCAGGGCCCTGCACAGCATTAGATGATTTCTAAGTACCTGCCCAAGTCTGAAAAGCTAGAATTATTTTAATCTAGGATGAATGTTATTTACTAGACTCACCCTAATACCATTTGCTTAAATGGTATTAAATGGGCAATTTTTATGGCAGGCAGTGTTCCTTAGGCAATGACTACACGTGCAGTAATGTGCCAGGTTCTTTGAGAGAGGTGAGAAAGAAATAGATCAGCCCTAATCTCAAGGAAATGGTACAAGTATTTGTGAGTATTCAAGTATCGCAGGAAGGAACGCTCGCATCACTGTAGGCTAACTTATATTGGACCCCAAATTCATATCTTTTTTTGTTCTAGGTAGAGTAGAATTAAAATAAACAGAATACTTACACTTAATATCATATATCATATCTTATAAGAAGGCTGGAAGTAAAACTAGGCTCAAAGCTACTGTTCTTATCTAGTACAATTTAATGTTCTCTTCAGACATTGACAATAAATAAATAACCATAACTGATATATAAAATAATATCAAATTAATTTTCAAAACTTATTTTAAAGGCTTAATTTTGCATTATTATTTATAACTGAGCTTGACCAGAAGCTTAAAATAGTCACCTACTGTTTTTTCCTACATTTTATATATAGTCAGGATTATATTTACAATATACTTGCAGTTCACTTGGCAAATTTACTATGTATTTTAGCTTTTCCCTGGAGAGTGGTAAAATATTGTTCACAGATTTAAGGTAAATAATCGCAAGCCTTCAACCTATGGAATTCCACAGTTTCTGACATTCTTAGGCCTTTTGGGTAGAAGAAAAACACATAAAGGGCTAACATACTCATTGATGATAAATATAAAAGATAAATTGGGACAACAAAATTAATCATATACAGTGACGTGAGGGACTTAAGTTAGGGGTAAATGAGAGGAGTTAATGAGAGAAACCAGTTACAGACTAGAATTATGATTAATATATATATATATATATATATATATATATATATATATATATATATATCTGATGAGTTAGCAGAGAATGCCGAGATTCTGTAAATTTAAAGATCTAGTTTAAGTCCACCATTTCTAATTGAGCAGAGTTTTCAACAAGACTCGAGCTAGAAGCCAGGATCTCTCACTTCCTGATCATCATGTTCCCCATTCTTCCCTCTTTGCATCAAATATAGTTTTGGGGATTTAATATGCTCTGCCCCAAACACAGCATTCCCTAGAAGAGAGCAGACCTCAACTTTAGTGCACGAACTACTACAATGAGCCTCGTTCTCATGGAACATCTCCCCCATGGCTGGGGACGGAGTGCTCGTTCTGTCCACTTGATGCTTCCGCTACTGCAAATTGTGCAATGTTATTTTCTGATGAATTCCTGTTGTTCGATATTCACAATCACCCCAGCCTTATTTACCATCACACGTCAGCTTCCACGTTACTTGGATTCTCCCTTGTCCCCCCAAGCCACATATGGCACTGTTTCTCCATGCTGCACGCCACATCGCTGTGGGCTCACTGTTTCCATCTCCACACAGGGTAATTGTGACCACATGACATACCTTACAATGCACAACTAACCCCCCCTCTGATGAGTTTATATATTCAAGCATCAAATAAGCTGCCTGCTTTCACATACGCCATTGGTTTGCCCTTTTTCTTCCTTACTACCACCTTCTGATAAGCTTTAAGGGACTCCTGCCTAAATCTGTATGTGGGGATCTTTGATTTGTTTGTTCTGCTTTGGTTTGTCTGACCATTTCTTTTAGATAAGTACTAGCATATATTACCCTTGAAATTGCTGATGAAAACAATCAAATGTTTTCGTTATGTTCAGAGCCTTCACGGTGTGTCCGGGGCAGAGCAACTATTTTCTGTGATTATCTTGGTACTTTGTTAGGACAAAATTCACAATAGCTGTGCGAAAAGCCAGAGTTCTTCCTTCCCAACATATGAATTAGATCTTCAAGCACTGGCACATACATTTGACACAAACCTGTGCAATTTCGACACACGGTAACTTTCCCTTGTCTGTTTTAGAGAATTTTATCCTTCTTCATCCAATGGCCTTTGGTTTCATGTCTGCAAAATAACAAGTCTCAAGTCCCTTGCTTCAGCATTGTCCTCCTTACAGCAACCAGGGTTATTAAAAAGAGACCTTTTCTTATTCATTGTTAGCCTTTAGATGAGACTACTGGGAAAAATAACCTCCTATCTTGGGTGAGCAATCTTCCCTCCAAGGGAAAAACTTGCATGGCTCTGGAACTCTGGTTTTTAAAACTAATTTTCCTCCTTTTGTTCCTTCTCCCCCACCTGGTTGTTATTAACATCAGATTCAAAAAAGCTAAGACCTCAGCAAAAACTGTAACCCTGAATGTTCAATGGCAAGAGCGTAGTAGCAAGAGGCAGCATCCCGCTCAGGATTTCCAGAGAAGCAGGAGGGCGAGGGCCAGGCCTCAGATGCTGTCACTTGCAGCGTGTGATACCCAGGCCCTGCACTGGAGCTTTGTGTGTGTGACTCATCTCGTGCTCATGCCAGCCTCTGGGCATCAGGTCTCTTCCCATGCCCCATTTTTGCTGAGGGGTATGACCTTGTCTGACTTGTGCCCGGGGACAGAGCAGCTGGGCCCCGGCACCGTCCTCTTTGCCCGGTGCCACACGCCTCTCCTGTTGGGCTCTCACCGAACATCTCTTACAGCGCTTGGGAACTATTGTTTATGTTCGGCTTCCAGCTGGCAGTTTCCTGAGACTGGGGCCTTTGTGCTTGTGCCGTCCGCTACCACCCTGGCCAATGCCCTGGATGTGCCTCATGAGCTCATTGGAAACACAGGACCAAAGGTCGCGACGAATAAACATAGGTTGGGCGAATAGCTCACTTTCCCAGGTACTCAGTTCTAGGGACCCTGTTAATGGGAGTCCACAATACGGGTCCTTCCCCCATCTGAAAGCACAATGTTCCTATTTGATGAGTTATTTTTTCATTCTGAAAATACCAATTTTTCCATATAAAATAATGGTAATAGTGTTCCCAGATCCCAGGAAATACTCTACCTAATCACGCCAAATAGGAACATCTCCTTTCAGTGAGCGGGGACATCTGTAATCATCATCATCTTCATTTCTTAGAGGAGGAAACTGGGAAGCAGCAAGGTCAACCAACAGGCCGAGGTCACACGGTCAGGAACATGTGGAGCTCAGACTCAGTTCCACCTGGAGCGCTGAGCTTCAGGCCCACGCGCCTAACTATGTCAAGTCACCTGCTTAATTAAAAAGGAGCGCTTCTCTACTCCCACCCGCCTCCAGATCACTGAAGCCACCCGGTGCCAAAGTCAAGAACTTTCTCGGGACTCCCACTCTGCTCTGCGTTTATCATATGCCCCAAATCTGGAGCTGGTCAGGAGGCGAGAGGAGCCTGTTGAAGGAAAAGGGTGTGGATGGAGTAGAAGCCACAGTTTCTACTTCATTTATTTCTAGGAAAGCTCTGCCTCAATCCTGAAGCAATTAATGCCTGATGCAAGAGCAAAATCCAGCCTCAGTCACGCGAAGTGACTTATTTATTTTATTGAATCTGATTTGAGATTTGCAACAGTCGGGGCTCATGTTCTCATTCAAGGCCCGTCCCAGACATCAAGGCTTCATAATCATCTCAGTCTGTGCGGTCCAGAGGGGTTTTGTTTCCCACTGATTCAATTCTGCTCCAATTTCTCCATCTCAGCTTCTCCCCCAGTAAAAAAGAAAATCCCAGAACCCCACTTTTTGAAGACTGGTAGCTGGACCATCATATCCAATTCCAAGTGACACTACAAAAATCCATATTGAGGGCAAGAAAATATTGAATACACTTTGAAGTTCCCGGCCACAACAGACTATTCTCATAAATCCCCCATTTCTAGTCAAGATGGGTGGGGCAAGTGAAGGGGAGGAGGATAAGCCCTCAGCCTCACCCGATGGAGCGGAGGGAAAATTAGCACAAAGGAAAATGTGCCAGTAGTTTTATTACGATGCCATGACAATAACAAAAATCATGTCCAAATAATAGCATTGAGCAGGGGTATAGAATAACATCTGGAATGACTAGAGAGGGGTAGGTTCACTTATAGTTTCCCTTTTTTTTTTCATGAAGTCATACATAAACGGGACCTTCCCACTCATGACGACAAACCACAGCCGTTCGAAGCGGCGCCATTTGTGTGGTGTGTACTCTTCCTACACGTCGCCCCCTCGGGGCCTCCCAAGCGGTCTTCGTGCCGCACGGCAAGTCTGAGAACCACCATTTAATAAATACATAAAGGCACCTTGTCCAAGGCCACACAGTTACTAACCAGTAAATCTTGAACTGGAACCTAAGTCCTATCAGTTCACAACCTAATTTGAAATTTAAGGAAGGAGCAGCTTTATTTTGTAGCGCCAGGCGGCCCGCGCGCCGGCTTCACCACGAGGCTGAGGCAGCAAACCTTGCCTGGGCGCCGTCGAACAGATTCTTAGGACATGTGTCTTGAAGCAAAACGACGGCTACGGAAACCAACTTGACCACGGGCTAACTGACATAAACAAGAGTTGAGTTCTTCCAGCATATTTCTGGACACAGAAATATCACCAAACTTCCAAATAAAGACCCAAAACACTTTTAGTATTAAACAATCGCTTGTGTTACTCATTTTCCAAGCCACTCACTCCCTATCTGGGTCAGGGTGGCCGGAGCGGCTCCTGGCAGCTCAGGCGGGCCCCACCCCGACAGGGCGCCCCACCCACCCCAGGCTCAGCACACCCCGCCCACACTCTACTGGGACACGCCTGTGAACCTCAGTTGCACATCTTTGGAAAGTGGGGGGAACCGAAGTCCACAGAGAAAACTCAGCCAGACATAGGGCGAGCTGAGGACTCCCCAAAGGTAGTGGCCCCTCTAGAAACCATTTTTTTCCTCTCAGCAATATCCTAACGAAAAGGATGTGAGGAGAGCAACATTAGGAGGAGCTGATATACCAGCTGGTTCTCATTACTGCAGTGTATCTGCCGATGCCTTTGGGGACTACGGGGTTGAGGGGGTGAGGGGATGACCAACCATTATTATTTTTGATTTCTGATGTTTACAATAGGCGCTTTTTCTGCTCCCCCTGCGCTGTCTGGCTGTAGGCTCTGGTTTTTGCTGCTCCTACGCGAGTGGTTCTCCCAATGTGGTCAGAGGGCAACATCATCACATCAGCGGGGCCTTGTTAGAAATGAAGGTGCACCCGCCCCCCTTCCTTAGGCCCACTACGTCAGGAACTCTGGGAGCGGGGCCCAGCATTATGCTCTGACCTGCCTCCAGGAGAGTCTGCGTCTGCAGAGCCAGCGGACCCCATTGGGGACTATGGGGCTCAGACTTGGCTACACCATTGGAATCACCCGGAGCTTTGAAAACCACCGAGACCTGCATTTTACCCTCCAAGATTCGGGGTTAATTGATTTAGGACAGGGTTTTCGACCTCAACACCACCGCACAGAGACTGGGTGACTCCTCACCGGGGCCTGTGCTGTGCGCTGCGGGAAACGCAGCAGCACCCCCGGCCTCTACCCAGACAGTAGCATCCTCCCGACAAGTTACTGTAATAACCAAAAACGCCTCCTGATATTGCCACATGTCCCCTTGACCAGGGGGATGGGTGTGAAGAGAGCAGCAAAATTACCCTGAAATCAGCACATGTTCAAGGACATACAGCCCAGGCACTGGAAGTTTCTGATGCCCCCTAAATCATTTGAGTGTACAGACACACTGAGAACTCTTCCTCAGCAGAGTTCTTCCTTACAAACTTTGGATGTAGAATGGCCTAAAGAACAATCAAAGCTAAACAACGAGAGCATTCAGTGTAAGGTCAGAATAACTCAACCTCCCATGAAGAACCAGGCTGTTTGCCCATGAGAAAAGTACCTGGATTTGCGGGCATAAACTGCACATCAACCTGTTGGCTCCTTTCATTTTTTTTCTCTCTCTGGGTGATATAAACAGGTACACTGCACATTGGCTGAAGGTTCCCAACCATGTAAGCAACATAGCTGGACACCCTGCTTTGGGATTTAGTCATTCTAAAAACAGGGTGCTTGTTAGCATTTTGTGTAGTTTAAATCCTTCGGCAAATCTGGCTTTTATGCGTTTGAAGATGCAGTCTACTTAGAGTGGTGATTTACCATAATCCAAAGCAGTCACACACACACACACACACACACACTGTCTTGCATTGCTTAACGATGGACCTCATAAGCAACGGTAGTCTCCACAGGCTAGACCACATGCGCCGGGTGTGTGCAAGGCTAGACCATGGAGGTTTGTGTACTGGCCCTCTAGGTGCTTGCACAGTGACAACATTGCTGAAAGGCACTTCTCAGAGTATCTGTCACTAAGCAACACATAACTGTACAGGCTTTCTATGTTCATTCGTGCCGTGTCATACTACTGTAGTTTTCAGGTGGTGCTCAGTACTTTACATTTCAGCTGTTGGAGACTCCCCTATGCTGGACCAAGGTGAATGTCTCCCACTAAAATGGCACTTGTGAGTGCCCCTCCCCACCTGGGTTATTGCTCTGTGGGGGTTTCTCTGTGGTCCACTAGAGGAGGTGAGGATATGGTGCCCACTCAGGCACAGGATAGGCATCGCCTCTGAGTCGGTGGGAAAGTCGGGTGGGCAAGCTCATCACAGGCAAAGTGAAAGTCTCCAATAAAGGACTTGTGGCAGCCCCCGTCCACCTGGACTCTGCACAAAACAGTGTCCTCCACTCCTCACAACCAGCTGGCAGGTGCATGGTCTCTTTCAACAGAGAGGAACTGCTACAGTTTACCCTTGAACAATGTAGGGGTTGGGAGCCCTTTGCCACTGAAAATCCAAGCATAATTTTGGCTCCCCCCAAGTTTCCCTGGAGTCCCTCCTTGGTCTCTGCAGGGATTGGTGTCAGAACGCATGCCCCACACCCAAACCCACAGATGCTCAAGTCCCTTCTTGTCAGGTCTCCATCCAACAGGTGAGGCTGGTTGAGCTCATGAATGCAGAACCCGGGGGTAGGGGAAAAACCGTGTATGCAGATGTGTGCATGTCTGATCCATGTATGCAGACCTGTACGTGTCTAATTTGTGTTGTTCAAGGGTCAACTGTACTTTGGGATACAGATGAACAACTTTTAAATCGAAAGTAAATTATGAGATGAATGTCTTTTCAGGACATAATTGGTACTAACTTCAAAATATAAAAATATTGTCCTTAATATGTTGGAAAACTTCGTTTATTTACACCTACAATGCATTAGGTACTGCATAAAGTCCTTAGAAGTTATAAACAAGAGCAAAAATAAGAGATGACTACTCCAAATGGCCAGATGAACCCTTTGGACTAATACAACTTATCAGTTTGTCAACTTAGTTTGGTTTTTCTTCCACTGAATTGAGAAGAGCCAGTTGATGTTAGTAAGATCAAGTAGTCCTTTTGCTATCATCTTAGATTTAGTCTAAATAGTTACTTGCCTTTTCCTAACCCTGTCTACACTGGTTCATTAACATGCCTTTAAAATCAAAACCTTTTCATTAGTCAATAGAAGTACTTCCCAGAAAAGTATTCTAGGAAAAAAGGATCATAATGGTCTGTAATACTATTACTAATACTAAAAAAAGATCAAATAGCCTTTCTTATTTCCATATGTTCCCACTTGTCTTTTTTAAAATTACACATGCTTTTATGTGCATAGGAAGTTTGCTGGAAGAAAACACAATTAAAAATTAACAGTGGTTGCCTTTGGGCAGGGAGTTTAGGGACCTTGATTGGAAGAGAAACTTACTTTTGTTGTTTTTGTACAGCTTAATTTTTAACATTTATATATTGTATTTTTAATTTTAACTGCTAGCAAATAACAGAAAAAAGGGTTTCCAACAGTCTTTCAGGAGATGAATTTTTCAATATCTTCTTTCTTTTATGTATGTTTTGTTGCTAAAACAGAATAGAAAGGAGACTTTGCATGTAAGATTACTCCAACACTGGTTCCATGAAAGACACTAACATGCAGGTCCTACTGGAGATTGGGAATTAATGATGGCTCTTGAGAAAAGCATGTCTAACCAGAGGGTGAAAGCTGACTCTTTCCCAGAGAGGGGGAGAGTGTCCCACCCTCATTCCATGGACTCATGTTAATCACCACCACACTAACCATGAAATTAAACCTCACACAATCTTCTAGAAATGGTAGAACACTGACCACCTACATACCCTTTCAGAACAAAGCAAGGACAGGTTAGAAGGCTAAAGTGTGACTGTACTGAAAATTTTTATTCAATGATATCTTTCCCCTCTGTCTATGATCCCCAAGAAGAATCAGTAGGGGAACACTGAACAAAAAACAAAATACCTAATTGTGTCAAAGAAAGACAATTCTATGATCTTTCTTATTACCCACAATTCTGTGATTTCTTTCCTTTCTGCCCTTCCTTTATACCTAGTCTAGTTTAAGTTCAAGAAAGTTGAAAGTTTAAGGAAACTTGAAAAGGAAATAATATACAATTGAGGTTGGATGGGCCTGAAATAATACATGCTTGGTTGGGAGTTTTCTAGGTCATTTTCCTTAGCACTTGTCACAGGACATCAGAGTTTTTGTTAAGCAAAAAACATCTTTTTCTCTCATTGTTTGATTGTGCATTGGGAAATCTATCCTAATGTGGATTTCGGGGTCCTGTTTGGGGACTGAACCAACTGTAACAGTTCAGCTGCTCCAAGAGTACCCCCAAACAATCCCTACAGATTTTAATTACATCTCTGTAATCTTTTGGGGAGAAATACAATTCTGGGCCAAAGGACTAAGCTCTCAATCTATGAAAAGCAGTTTTAGGGTTTTCTTTTCTTTATAAGTGGTGATTCATCCCAGAAATTGTGTTTTATGCCTTTGCTTGCATCAAGCATTAATGACCAGCTGTCAGCAACACTATAATTATTTGTTAGCTTCATGAGAAAGGCCAGAGTTTAAGGCAGCTTTTCGGTACTAAGCCCACCAGTTACCCTTGGACAAAGGTTATTTGGAAATTCTGAGAAAACACCAACCAACACTGGTGAGACAAAGTGAGACCAGAGACTGGGCTGGATCAAAGGAAAAGATCTTTTTAGAAAACACTTCAAAACAAAGACAAGTTTGCTTTAAGACCAAGAAGAGGGAACTTTTGACATCTTCACCATAAAAATAGAATTATAGAAGAGTTCTGTGTTACTAAATTCTCAAAATGCTTAGGTTCTGATTTTGTGTCTGTGAGCTACAGTTCCCACCCTCTGTTAATAACTCATGTTAATCACCGCTCTGACCATAAAACTAAACCTCACATAGTCTTTTAAAAATGGTAGATGTCGAAGCTCAGCTTAGAATTACTATGGCAATAGGTACTTTGCAAAGAGAAAAAGACAAGTTTGTCAAATTAGTAGGATAGTGTTTCTTAGTAAGTAGAGCAAGTTTAAATTCTGAGTCACTAAGCAAAAACTAGGAAGCAAATCAATACTACATTTTACTCTTGGAAAGGCACCCAATATTCAGCAGGGACCGCCTTCCCCCTTTTAGGTAGCTGAGCTTTAATCATTAAAGCCGGAGATCAAGATCAAGACCTACATCGACACACCTCAGCGGTCACTGGGGAGCGGTGTGTGCTACTTACCACCGCCACTAGAGGGTGCTCATCCTTTCCTTCCTAAACTAGCAGCATGACGTAATAGATTTGCCTGCAATTCTACAAAAAGTAACCACATTTTTCAGTATAATCAAGGGAAGTTGGACCCTGAATACATATAAGCCACTTGTATCACAACTGTTGAAGTAGACTCAGTAAGTAAATTCAGAGAAAAAGGTACCTTCGGAGTAGCTTAAGGTGTTCAAGAGCTGGCAAAGTCAGCGCGTCCTAAGTCGCTTCATTTCCCAGGATTTTCCTTCACGGTGTCTCCTTCAGCGTGCTGGCGGCTTGTCGGCAGACAATAGAGTTTTCCAAAGCCACTAGTTGAAAATGACGTGCTTAATTCATGACTTATTAAGAACTGATAAGCAAGGACTGCCCACTTCTCGCTTCAAAATGGCAAATATTCTCTGCCCGTTACAAAGGAGGCAGCCTAACTACCTCACATGAGATCCAAGTTTCATCTCTTCTTTTGTCTCATTCTCTGGATTTTTCCAGATAAAACAATGCTGCTGCTGCTGACGGTGCTCTGGCGCTAACCCGAAAGCACAGTGGCTAATAACGTTGAGAAACCCGAGGGCAGAAAGCTGAGTCCCGGCACCGGAGCAAGCCCCCCACCTCTCACCACCGTGTCTCCTTTTTCAGCTGCTGGCGGGGCGCTGGCCTTTCGACCACAACGACTTCGGCGTGTTCCTCTGCAAGCTGTTCCCCTTTTTGCAGAAATCCTCAGTGGGGATCACCGTCCTCAATCTCTGCGCGCTCAGTGTCGACAGGTGATGTTTCTTTCTTTTTATTCTTTTGACCGGTTTAGAAAAGCATTTTTCTCACACACCATAAAAGAAGGGAGAGAGAGAGAAGAGCAGGAGCCTTGAGGGTTGGTGCCTTGGCCAGCTGTTAGTTTCAAGTGAACTAAAGTAGTAGCGGCCTTGCTCTTCTGCTCAGGGTTGTTTCACATGCGACTGCCCATCAGCCGTCTCTGGCTCTGGCCATGTGTATCTGGAGCATTTGGCCACTGGACATCCTGATGGCAACAAAAGAAGGCACATACTGTGTGGAATCAACTTTGGAAAGGAGATTCTAGAACTGCAAATTGTGTGTCTTCGATGGCAGATGTCTCATGGCAGAAAAGCACAAGGCAGGCTCTCTACGACATGAGCAGACGATAAGGGGGGGAAGGGTGGGCGCAGGCGGCTGACAGGCCTCCCAGCCCCGGGCCAGTCTTTGCTCTTTCTGGCCTCTCCGCTGCACCCCGCCGCAGAATTCTCTGCCACACGCTCTGTTCTCTGCTGCTGCGCCTCCTCCCCCCCTTGACCCTGCCCTTGCATGCGCAGTCTCTCCAGGCCAGGAGCACCCACTCCCCCACTCACGCAGGCCCACACCCTACTTCAGGTGTCCACTGTCAGGCTGCGCGTAGGACCGCAGGGGTCTGTCATAGACGTTAATGGTGGGAGGGCAGAAAAACCTGATCATTTTTGCACTTATCTTACAGCATGAAAGAAAACACTGCTCAGCTACAGTTACAGGGCTGGATCAGTGAGCTGAGGGATGTGTGCAACATTGTTGGGTTCTCTGTGCTTTTCTGAATGCCTGCAACGTTTCATGATTTTTAAAGGAAATCATGAAGCAGACCTTGATTCAATTGAAAGATCCATCAAGTGTCTCTTAGTCTTTCCAGAATTCTCCTCAAACATGGATGCCAAGACTTTTCTAAAGAAGTCCTTCTGGGAAAAAGATAAACACCGGATGGTCTCAGTTATATGTGGAATATTGAGAAACCAAACAAAAGGTTAAGAAAAAGTCAAAACTAGCAGCCAACCATAGAACTGAGGCATACAGCAAAGGAGGAGACAGGAGAGGGAGCAAGCCAGGGCAGGGCTGAACACCAGTGAGGATGGTGACGGTTCATGGGTGATCAGGTGGCAGAACAACTATGGGGACTACAACCACGTAAGAAAAAAATTTAATTAATTAAAAAAAAAGACATCTTTCTGAACTCGAGGAACTCTAGATTGTTATTTTCTTCACCTGCTAGTTTCCATACTGGAATTATAAAGAATGAAGTTAGGAACTTTCTGATATATTCTTTAGTCTCTTTTACATTGAATATAATCTTCTGCAAATGCTATTCAATGTGCTTTTCAACTGGCTTCCCTACAATTTAGAAAAGGTTTCCATTTCTTTCTATTTCACACTATTGACAATTTATCACAGAACACTTGAGTCCCGGTTTCTTAAAGGACATTTAATGTTTGCTAATTTTCTGATATTTATCATTCACAATTAACTTTTAGGACCAAAATTGTTATTGCTAAAACATAAAATTAGTCATTTCATTAGTACTTGAAAATTATAATGGTATCCTTGATATAAATTTATGGCTATAACAACTGTGAAAAGCAAAGCAAAATGTCTACTAGTGTTATTAAAAATAAATTTATTACCAAAAATAAAGCACAGAAAACAATTCCACTAGTATTCAAAATGCAGTGATGCTGTTGGCAAAACTGCTGTCACTGCAAGGTAAACACAAGGATAAAATCAGCTTCCCCACCTGTGAGTGGGACTGTCAGCCATGCTTAGGAAATCCTGAGGTCTATATAGGGTTTTCTGCATCCTATAAGATTTTAAGGGCATGAAAATATTTGCACATCATAGGTAGCCACCATATCATTTCCACTTGATGAGATAACAGAGGATGCTAATTGTGATCATTTTCAAAACTAAGCATCTATAATCTGGATTGTATTCACCAGTGAATTGACACTCCTAACATCCCAAAAACAGTTCTCTTTGTATTCAAGGTGTTGTCTAAAAATTGAAGTCTTTAAATTTTATCTATGACATTACTAATATGTGTCAATTTTTTTCTGCATTTATCAAGTTGCATATTTTGTGATGTAACTATGTATTCTAATTAAGATATCCCATTAGATTTTTTTAAATATAACTCTAAAATACATGTTGGGGAGAGAAATAATGATAACAATTTAAAAAAGAATTATGTGTTGTAGGCACATACTTTTTCTATATGCTATTTTTAAATGTGTTAAAACTGCAGTATTTAAAACAATGGCATACACAAATACAAATACACGGACTAATCAGTGGGAAAACCACAAACACATGTTACACTATAGAAATGTGGGAGACAGGCTGAAATCACTCTGAGCATAATGAGGCAGAAAAAGGTCCATCAATAAATAGTTCTAGGAGAAAAAGCACATCAAAGTCTTGTGTTATATATCAATAATTACCATTTCTTGAGTATTAGTATGTATGAGACCCTATTAAAAATATAGAAATTATTCCATTTAATGCTTACAACACCTTGTGATATGCTGTAATTATCCCCATTTTACAGATGAGGAAGCGAGGGTTGAAAGAGGTTAATGGAGACCAGTCAGCTACCAACTACAGGAGCCCATAATCAAATATAAGTCATTTGTGTTCTTAACCGCTGTGCTCAAGCATGTGAAAACATAAACCAGAAAGCAGTAGAAGAAAATAGACTAGTATCTTTTTGAGCTTGAAAAAGAAAGACTTTCTGAACTTAAAAATGATGATAGAAATTATAAGTGTATTTCAAGTTACAAATTTTAAAGAATCTAGACAAAAAATTAAAAACAAAGTGATGAATTGGGTGAGATATCTGCAGCAAAAACTACAACACACATATATTGTTGGTGTTTAAAAGGTCCAATAAATAGTAATTAAAATCTTAAGACATCCATATAAAAAGGGCATGAATATTAAAATCAACAAAGAAATTTAAATGACTAATTAACATGAATAATGTTCACATAATCAAAGAAATTCTGATTAAAAGGCATGTTTCTCAATATCTGGTGGGAGTAAAGATTTGAATTGCCTTTCCATAAAGTACAAATTCTTTTGCCTTCAGACCTAGTAATTACAGTATGTGTTTTAAAGAAACAATCCAAAGTTTATGCACAAGATGTTCTTTACAAGATTTACAGCAGAAAGTTGGAAGCAATCTTTTACCTCTCTTCAGGAAATGGATAAAGATGTTAAATATAATAAATGGATAGATAGGTGAATATCAAATTCCTTTTTAAAAATATGCTGAACATTATTAGTAGTTATGCTTAGGGACTGAGTGATGGATGGGTTTTTGTAATGATCTTCTACAAGGAAAAAAATCTGAAAGTTCATTTGATTCTATTATCTGTTCCCCGATTTCCTGAGGTACTTTTTGTCATTCTGTTCACTTGTTCTTCCTCATTCGCACAGCTCACCCCTATGAACCTTGTAATATATCAACTCTAACTTTCTGTAGCCAGGCAGCTGTAAGACATAAGCACATGCAGGCTCCTAGAACATGTGGATGCGGGGCCTCCCTGGTGGCACAGGGGGTTAAGTCTCAGCACTATGAAGTTATCCAGAGCCACTGCAGCACGAGTTCGATCCCAGCCAGAAAGCTTCCCACAGGGCACAGCAGACCTCTTCTGCCTCGCCCGCTGCTCCCCTCAGCAGTGTATTTCAGTCAATCTGCCTGTTCTGCTCCCCACTCTGTCTCCGGTGAATCCTCTCACCACCCCACAACTCTGGCCTACACCCCAATTCTTGGATGCATAAATAAATAAATCTTTAAAAAAGAACACAAGGATGCAGAGGTTGGTGCTCATGGAGAAATGTCCGTTCATGCCCAGCCCACCAGCCTGACTGTTCACCATCCTACTTGAAAAAATATCATTTTCTTTTAGAAAAAATTAACTTTTCCCCAAAGGTTAGGTTAAGCAGAAGGATGATAATGAACTTTAGGAGTTACTCACCACTCTCAAAGAGCTCCCAGGATTTTTTTTAATGTGATGGCTATCTCTCATTTCAGATTTGTTGTTTGGGGGGAAAAATCGTAACTCTATATCCAAGTCTATACCACTTCCTTTTTATTTTAACTGAAGTAACATTACCACATTACATAAGTTTCAGGTGTTGATTACTAAGAATCATGTATAATTCCTTGATTGCTGAATAAAGAATGGAATCATCCTGCGCCACGGAATAGCCCCCAGTGACTGTGGGATGCTCTGAGATGAAGCAAAAGGCCAAGCTTCTTCACTCAGCCTTGGCTCTGGATAAGGTGAAAGGCGGCTCAAGAAAGCATCTAACCTGCTCCCGAAGGGATGAACTTTCATTAATTTCAACTATGGGCTTGTCTCATTGTCATCTTTGCACCAATTCCTCCTCCAATCCAACTCTTATTTATTTACTTTTATTTCACGTCCTTAGTAAAGAGAAAATAAAACAGGACTCTCAGAAAAAAGAGAGAAAATTTACAAATTTGAACCCCCATCCAGCTTTATCACTGAAATCGTTTTTTTTTTTAAAGATTTATTTATTTATGCATACAAGCTGGGATGCAGGCCAGAGGTGTGGGGCAGAGAGAGGGTTCACCAGAAACAGAGTGAGGAGCAGAACAGGTGGATCTACTGAAATAACATTGCTGAAGGGAGCAGCTGGCAGGGCAGGAGAGGTCTGCTGCGCCATGTGGGAATCTCCCTGGCCAGGCATTGAACTCACGCCACAGCTGCGGACAGCTCCACAGCGCCGTGCTTAACCCGTTGAGCCCCCAGGGAGGCCCTAAAATAGTTTTTTTAATGCCAAGGCAGTGTACTTCTGAAATGAATGAACTTTTCCCAACCAAATATGAGTAACGATCTATTACCAGTAATTCAAATAGATATTTTTGCCTGCTGTAAGCAACAAACTTTCTGTTATTGGAGTTTGGATGGAAAGAAAGAAGGAGACAGGAGAGGGGGGAGGGAATTCAGTGGTGTTCTTTGTGAAGTTAACTGTGGTGTTTAAAGTGGAAGATGACTGGAGTCAGACCAGTAAAAAGATCTGGTTACAAAGCCAACTGCCCTTAAAGTTGCCTGGGGAAGGAGGCTGTAAAAAGATAAAACTCTTCTAACACCTACTCCAGAATGATATGTAATTAGATACCTGGAAAAGTTGTAACAATCTAATAAATAAGGCAACTTGGTTTGATATGCCTCAAACTCAAAAGTTGGTGTCAGTTTTTTAGCCCAAGGCTGCAAATAATTGCTTGTTCTTGTTGAGAATCTCAAAGGTTTATCCTAATCTAAAGAGCACAGAACTGATTTTCAGAAAGCCCTCATTTTTATTTAGACTTAGGCTTGGTTCCACCCTGTTGTCGTGGTGTCACATGACAACAGTGAAGATGTGGAGGAAATGACTGGGCCGGAAGAGAGAACCTGGGGACAGGAGACCTCAGGACCTCATTTTGGGGTTGCCTAGTTGCTCAGAGTTATTCATTCTTTTATCTTAATTCGATTGTCTGGTTCTTTTTGCCATCTCTTTTTTTTTTATATATATATATATAACAAACTATTCTAAAACTTAGCAGTTTGAAACAACCACCTTTTTTTTTTCTCACCCTGATGTGGAGCCAGAATTTGGAGGTTCTGCTCCTGGTCAGATTGGGGTCTTGGTGGATTTCAGCTGGCAGCTGAGCCCGTCTCAGGGGGCCAGGGCGCACAAGCCTGGCCCATCGGCAGGGGCAGCTGGGTGCTGAGCTGCCTCACGAGTCCAGGGCCTCTGTGCTCGTGCTCTCCAGCAGGCCCAGGGCGGCACCCCACTTAGAGACCAGGCCGGAGGCTGGCAAGGCATCGCTGCATCTGTACTCAACTGGTCAAAGCAGGCACAGCCAGCCCGGAAGGACTGCATCCAGAAAGTGTCAAGGCATTAATTAGCAGCTCCCTTTCATCCACCCTGCCTGTTTTCTCTCTAAAACGCTTCCTGCTACAATGTGGCCTCCATGTGGTAAGTGGTTTGTCCATCACAGGAAGACACTGGCCATAAAGCCTTACAAATGGTCACCTTCACATTAAAGACGTACGGAGGGGGGCTTGAAAGTGCTGCTTGAGCCTTGGAAGTGGTAGTCCTGAAGTTATATCATTTCAGCTGGTACAAGTTCAAATGCGCACTGACCGGCAATTGGCCAGGTTTTTTTGAAGAGTATTTTTTTTTTTTTTGGAGAATATTTACTTTGTTCTTTCTTTTTAAAAACTGTATTCTTTTTATTGAGGCGGCACTGGCTTACGGTGCTGTATGTCATTGAGGGGTTCGGATCCACACCGCTTCAGTTGTAAGTGACCACACCATAACTACCACCAAGGCCCGCACAGGCCCCCACCAGGCCACTGTGCCCCCCCCCACCTTGCTCCCAACCCCCACTCTCCTCTGTAGGCTCAGTTCTACCATTAGATTTCTAAAATTTGTTTCGGTTTAGTTTTGTCTGTTCCTTTGTTTTTTCGTGCCATATTCCACATATTAGTGAAGTCATCCTGTATTTGTCTCTGTCCTTCTGACTTATTCCCCTCCATTTCCATTCACGTTGTCGCAAATGGCAAGATTTCCTTTTTTTCTAGCTGGGTAGCATTCCACTCACCTGTCATTGGACACTTAAGTTGAGAAATATTATTTTAGGGTACTTAGGTACTTTTTATTCCCTTAATTCACTAATCCTCCTGAAGAGAATTAATCCATGAAAATCATTCAGAAAGAAAAAATTCTGATTGTACAAAAATATGTATATGCATGTTATCCACAACCTTGAAACACTAGACATGATATGACCTTAGAAGAAGACTTTAGAATGTGTCTCTGTCTTGTTACACTGTGTAGTCATTAAATTAATAAATTTTCATGTCTGTGTAGAAACATGACTATTTTTAAAATGAAAAGTGAATACAGCTGAAAATAAAATTGCAACTAATAAGATTACTATATATATATATTCAAACTATACTCATAAGGATAGAAACGGGCAAAGAATAAGAAGAAATAAGAATGGATTTTGTTGAAGTAATACAATTTGAATTTAAATTTTATTTTACACTGTTTTTTTTTTAAGATTTATTTATTTATGCATACAAGCTGGGGCACAGGCCAGAGGCGTGGGGCAGCGAGAGGGTTCACCAGAGACAAGAGTGGGGAGCAGAACGGGCAGATTGAGGGAAATACACTGCTGAGGGGAGCAGCGGGCGGGCAGGAGAGGTCTGCTGCACCATGTGGGATTCTCCCCGGCTGGGCGTCAAACTCTCATCGCCGCTGCCGACAGCTCCACAGCGCAGTGCTTAACCGCTGCGCCACCAGGGAGGCCCAATTTTATACTGTTTTAAAGTATATTCAATAATAATCTTTTTCATTTCAATGATTGCCCCAGACCATATCTTAAGATGCAAAAACTTGCATTAAATGCCTCTAGTCTTGAAAACATCCTTAAAATCTGTTTATAGACATACACAGTAAAAAAATATTTCTACATAAATAAAACAGGTATTTTTTCTTTTATTTTGGCATTTCACATGACAGGGTGCAAGGTGATGTCATGAGAAAAGACTCCCCTGGGAGCTGGCAGACCAGAGAGCCCCAGCCCAGTCCCCCAAATTCACTGACAACCAGGCAGACAACTTGGTGACGGACGTGCCAGGACTGAGTCCTGAGGTTCCCAACCAGAACAGAAGGGGGCGAGAGATCAGCCCAAAGCTTCCTTATGGTTTTGGTTTTGGGGAGTTTTTTTGTTTTGGTTTGGTTTTGGTTTTTTGATCTTTGATACTAGATTATAAAAGCATGATTCCATGTATCTGTTGCCTGATTCAAGACTGACTTGAAAAATAAGACAATGTTCAGGTCATGGTGTGCTATTGTCTTTGGCCAATAAAAAAGAAATGCCTGGCAAGAAAACAAAGGTACTTAATGCTACATATATTTATTACTGTGCACCTTCTTGCTGTGGGTGTGGTGAGCAACTTACAAAGCTGCTGTGTAGTGCTTATATTCTAAAAGGAGGGATGGAGAGACAATACACAAAATACATAAATAAAATATTTGATTGGTCACATGACTATCAGCACCATGGAGAAAACTTTATCCAAGTGGGACAAGGTACGTTGGGTCAGTAGTACTGAAACCTTGAGATAGGTAAGGTCACTAAGAGAGTTTAGATAGAAAAGCAGCCCAAAAACTAAAGAGAGATCAAATGCTAAGAATCTGAGGAGAGGACACGATCCGGCGAAGGAGCTGAGGAGTGCCCTGTAAGGCAGATGAAACCAGGAGAATGTGGTGGAAGCCAAATGGGAACATAATTTTAAAGAGGATTGCTTCTGGAATATCAGCTGGTGGTTAGATCTACATATGCAGATTTTCTATGACAAGAGAAGATGTCATACATGTATATATAAATACACTGACTACATTGAAGGCTTGTTATTATCACCTAATGAGGAGAACATATTTGTGTACATATGAGTATTAAAACATTGTGTTCCAAATAGAAATCATTTTTTTGAATATCTAATATTTCTTATTTTCCACACCTGTCCCCACATCATTACAAATGATTCTTCTTAATTGCTCGTCTGGTTGATTTTCCTTCCCATAGACAAGTCATCAAGACCAAAGAGATTACAAATCGGAATTATCATAACTCTCAGCCATGGGGTTTAATGAAGAAGCAGACTTATTATGAATCATCTGCTAAACTGGACACAAAAAAACTGCTTCTATTGATGTTAAATGTTTATATACATACTGGTTTATAGATCCATAATATTTTGAGAACTCATAGCACAAAATACTCATTATGAGAAAATGTCGACCACACTTTATTTCAACAACCTTCTCTCACTAATCTTGCCTAAGAAGTCTGGCTTCTTTCCCTTTTAAAGATAAATTATTTCATTTAAATCACCTTTCCTGGTAACTGATTTAAGAGAAGGAGAAAAGACAGATAAAACTCATTGATAGTTAGGGATAGAGACATCCAGTCTCCATTTCTTTTAACTTTTACTGGACATCAGGCAGCCAGTCTAATAAGGCTACAAAGAAAAGTAAACAGAAACAGAAAGCTAAATAAATAGCAGTCTTTATCCCACTGGAACTAGTCATAAATTTAAAAATGCAATCTTGGCTATGTTGTAAAAGGATTTTCTTGATCTGCTTGCATAGCTGTATTTTATTCCATTCTGAACTAATCTGGACTTTTTTTTTTAAGAATCTTATTGTGCACTAATCTTACCCTAAAAATCTGTTTGCAAAACATTTCTCCAGCAAAATGTGCTTTATATTCATCATGTCGTTTCATTGTGCTTACCAAATCTATAGGTTCTAATCTACCGGCAATTCCCATGAAGAACTAGGGAGCATAATTCCTAGGAGCTGTGTTTTTTCTGATATAGCCTGTAGATGACCTGAGACATAACACTAAATATAAGTGATAAGAGCTCATCTTGGAGGAAAAGGGTAGCTTGGAGCTTATTGAGTTTTACTGACTAATCTTCCACAGTAAGTCGCAAGTCCTACAAAGCCACACACACCTGTCTTCGATGCTTTCATCTGTTTTACAGCCTTTTTCTGGCACTAATGAAAGCTATAAAGAGAATGTTTACTTTCCATTACAACAGCAACAAAAACTTCAAGAATGAAACCACAAAAATATCATAGCACGTCACAGATCCCTTCCTAATAGTAAGTCTAGGAGCGGTTAACACCAGACCATCAAAGAACATAGATTCTGAAACCAAACCTTTCTTAGATTTAACATTCAAATGTGATTAGGATCACAAAACTATTAAAAGAAGTAAAAAATATATATATAAGCACAATTTCTTAGCAACTGTTTTTTGATAGAAATAATTGTTCAGTTACAGTAATACCCTATAACTTCTACATGAGCAATTCTTTTCCACTGAATTGTAAATCCGAAGGGTAGGAACTCAGTTTTATACATTCTAGCACAAGACCATAATGGGAAAGACATAGTTATTCTTTAACATTTACCAGAAATATTATTTACTTACTAAAACTGCCATATGTTACAAGCCCACTGTGATCATATTTTGTAGAGGGAGAAAATGATGGCTTATCAATGGCCACTATTCACACAAGGATCTCTAGATCCATTTCATACATAAGATAGCAAATATTTTTCTGAATATGTAATGAGGAAGACCCTATTACCATAACAAGTCCCAGCAGCTTTTCTTGATCCCTCTCCTCACCCACTTTGTATCCAGTTCAAAGAACAGGGGCTGACCTTCCTGATGCTGCCATATTCTAAACTCTCACAAGATTTTGCTAGACCCCAAAGATCTCAGGCCTGCGAGGTGATTCATGTCCAAACAGAACTCTTAATAGCCCCATTTGTTTTTTACACTAGGACTTCCAGAAAGTTCCTTAAAAGCCAATAGTTTGTCACTGGCCAGGAGAAGGGATTTCGCAGCATTTCGCAGCATTTCTAATTTTCAATTAATTGAAATGAACTTTAAATTTCCTTTTTTTTTTTTTTTTTCAGGTATAGAGCAGTAGCCTCCTGGAGTCGCGTTCAGGGAATCGGGATCCCCTTGATCACTGCCATTGAGATCGTCTCCATCTGGATCCTGTCCTTCATCCTGGCCATCCCTGAAGCCATCGGCTTCGTCATGGTGCCCTTTGAATACAAGGGTGAACAGCACAAGACCTGTATGCTCAACGCCACGTCAAAATTCATGGAGGTACAAGAGCCCAAAGGGCACTAGCAAGGGCGGGGAAGAGGTCTTCATTTGTGATTCACCATGACGCAGACCTGCTGATATCTCTACAAAATAGAACATCCATTTTTTTCGGATTCTTAGATTACAACATAGCTAGAGATATAGCTGCTGATATGTACAAAAAAATCATAATTCTGAAACAATTGAGACAGAGATGACATATGTGCATATAGGGCTATTTGTTTTTATAATAAATACAGCACAATAATTGCCATCTGACAGACATGCTGATATTTATGTTAATTTGGGGAAACGAACATCGTTCATGCTTTTTTTTAAAGAGAGACTAATTCAAAGGAAGTCGTATGTAAATGTACTTATATTCGTATGGGTTCTGTTAAATGAAAGTCTCAACAATAGTTAGACAAAGAGTTTACTATAGATAATTAATCAAAATGAGGACTGGAACCTGGAAAGCAATCCAACCAATTTTACTCTGTGAGCTGTTCCAGTAAACACAAGGTTGAATTTAGTTTACATAGGTAGGAATAGTGAGTCACTGACATTAAGAATGCTGTTATTCTTGAGAGGAGGGGCATTTGGTTCTAAGCTGTCCCCAAAGATATGCTGATGCTAGAAGAAGGCAGTGCCAGATTTAATTTTATTCCTTGCTAATAAATGTTTTGCAGAGATGCAAAGGCTGAGTATCCATTGTTAAGTCTTTTTTTCTTTTTAATCTGAAAAAGCTGACTCTACCTTCAGACAATAGATTCCTGCATATAGGATGGAGACTGTGAAGATGGCTTTGCTTTTTTGACTGTTAGACCAAGGGTGAGGTCCCTAGGAAATTTTATAAAATGGTTATACTCAATCTATAATTTACGAATAACATAAATTTGCAGAAATTGTTTTAAAAAGTGTTTTAGTTTACATATACAGTGGCTTAATACACCTAATCTGATATGTTTTCTCTGAAAAGCTCAATCACATGGCTAAGTGTATTGGAAACATGTTTAAAATGCATATTTCTTTTGCAAAACTAGTCACATGTGGACTAAGGAGGGAAAGCAAAAGGATAACTATTTCTCTTAAATCAGCATAATTTAGTGCTTTGATTAAGTTTCATGCCGCTCAGATTGCAGCTTTAATCATTTACAGACATCACAAGGTATGTTTTCAGAACTTGGAAAATTCACAAAATTGGTGGTTTTACAGTTGACCAGTTATCTAGCTTGGAAACTCTTGTTTTAAAATTTAAAATTCTCATAAAAACTGCCAAATTGGCAGCCTTAAAATCAAGGCCTTGTATTTATCTACTTGTTTTTTTAATTAAGTCAATCTTCAAAGTGAAAAACAAAGTAGACAGTAAAAGGTTATCAGATTTGGGGCCTTGTGAATAAACACTAGAGATATTCCTTACTGAAACATTAGAGAGAAGAGGGCCGATATAAAGAAGTGCTTACTGATCATGTGAGCTGGGCAATATGAAACAGGTTGGGTAATAGCACCCAACTCTCCTTTACAGCGTGGGCAAGCCATGGGTCACTGCCCTCTGCACCCAGAGGTGCACCGTGAACTGTCTGAGTTTGAACCGATAATTATTTTAGGTTTCATTCCAAGTCTACAGTTTCAGCCCTCTCTTTCTCCTCCAGTTCTTTCTTTCTAATTTTCCTTCCCCTCTTTGTTCCATTCTTTGCTCCTCAACTTTGCTCTAATCTAGACTGAGGTGAGGTTCCCTCCATACCCTTGCTGATGACATCATTGAAAAGAAATGTGTGACCCTTTTCCTACAGGCATCTGTCAAAGAGGGGGCAGGGGTCTCCATTGTGTCCCCTGGGGTGGGGGGTCAACTTCCAGACCCTCTGCAGCTGCTTCTGGGGCTTGCACACAAGGCCAGGGGCGTTTGGGACTGGGGGATGGGGAGGGAGGGAGTGTTCCAAAAACTGCTCGCGTCCTACTTAGAGAAAAAAAAGTCCATCTTAATTTTTTTTTTTTTTTAAATTCAGGACAATCTTTCTACAGTGTGATGTGGATAGGGAAATTTTGGTGTGAACAGGAGCTGAACAAACCAACTCCTTTGGAGTTTACATTTAACCTGAAGACAGAATTCAGGGGACCGTGAACTTGGATAGGGAAACAAATTACTTCTTTGCACTAACTTCTAATTGAAATGTATCATTTCCTTCCATTATGAATATAGGCAACAAGGCACTGTACTATTTAATGGTCACCCACTTTTTTTCACTAACTGAAATAGCAGGCATTTTCCGACCACATAGCAGTTGTATAAATTCAAAATATTGATAGTATTTACACTCATCATTGTTCCATCATTCTGATAGTTATTATAGCTCCCATCAGATTTGCCATTTCGCTTGTTAAGAAGCACATCGTACTGTATCAGAATTTTATTAATATTTTGATAGCTGTGTTTTGATGTAATTTTATCTATTTTACTTTATGCACACAAAAGCATTATCCCCAGAGGGATTATAGTCTTCACCAGACTTCCAAAGGGACCCAGGGCATAAAAATAGCTAAGGACCCCTGCCCAGAACTTCTGGCCTCAGGAACCATTTATAGACTATTTTAATAGACATCTGTAGATGTGGCCCAGTGGGCCTCCTTCTATATTCAGAAACCGAGCAGCAAGATTATTTATTTTTTACTGTGGGAACTGAGCTATCACAGGAGGCTACATTATCCTTCATAAATAAACAAGCTGGAGAAACATAATAAGGAAAAGGAAAGCGTTTCTTCCCAACTTGGTGACTCAGTGGGAGGAAGAATTCAGAAACTAGTTCCAATTTCCCTTTTTATAGGGTATTAACTTTTCTCCTTTAAAAAGCCATAAAACTGAATAATCCTGGCATTTACAATTCCTGCCCGCAAGGAGATAATGTTAAATGTGCCTCCAGATAAGGTACTTGCGGCCCTGGTTTCCAGGTGGAAAGGATTAAAGGACAGTGGGAAGGGCAGGGCTGTGGTTGGGGTGGCGAGGCTGGTGTAGGTCACATGGCAGGCATACCAGGCAGGGGTTCACGCCGTCACCCCGCCCCAGCGAGCAAGGCACAGCCTTTGCTGTTTCCAACCAACATTTTGCCTTCAGTACTTGAACTGCAACAGTCAACAGCAAGCCCGCCAAATTTTTAAGGCTCATCAACAAATATATATCCTGTATGTCTCAAAAAAAAAAAAAAAAACCCACAATTTATGAACGTTGGAAGGGAATTCCTTTTATTGATTAGGGTTCTTCTGTTATGTAATTAAAAGCAACTTTGGTTTATAAAAAAGACCTTCATAGGATAATTCTTTTCCTTTTTGACTGAGGTCACAGTCTTTACATTGTTGTGTTAGAAGTTTAGGATCCAACCCCGCAAACAACGTGTTGTTACCACACTGCGCCCATCACCCAGACAGCTATAGACCACCAGCCCCTGCGTCCCCTCCCCACTTTGCTCTCTCCTCTCCCACTCCCCCCTCCTCTCTCTCCTCCTCTAGTTGCCTCAGTTGTACAGTCAGCTTTCTAAGGTTACTTCTAGTTTGACTTTATCTGGCCCTTGTATAAATGACACCAAAGCAAGATAATTTTTTAATGTCGTTTCTTCATGTGCCATCAAAAGCCAGGAGAATTTCTGGACTGTCCAGTGCATGAAATTTTAAGCACTGCCCTCCAAGCCCGTTACGACAGCCAGCGAGTATGGACCTACAAACGAAGCATAGGGGCCTCTCTAGTGGTGCAAGGGGTTGAGTTTCAGCGATACCAAGCTGTCACCAGCCACTGCGGCATGGGTGCAATCTCCAGCCAGGGGGTGACCCACATGGCGCAGCAGACCCCTCCTGTCTTCTCTACTGCTCCCCTCAGCAGTGTATTTCAGTAGGTCCGCCTGTGCTGCTCCCCACTCTGTCTCTGGTGAATCCTCTGGCCTACAGCCCAGTTCTTGTATGCATAAATAAATAAATCTTTTTTAAAAAAAGTAGCATAAAGCATGAAGACTTTAAGGCCCTGAGGCACAGCACAGCTCTCGTATATTCTAAGGCCTCTCCTTTTCCCTCCCTTTTCTCGCCCTAAGTTCTACCAAGATGTGAAGGACTGGTGGCTCTTCGGGTTCTACTTCTGCATGCCCCTGGTGTGCACCGCCATCTTCTACACCCTCATGACGTGTGAGATGCTCAACAGAAGGAACGGCAGCCTGCGGATCGCCCTCAGTGAGCACCTTAAACAGGTAAATCTGTTCAGATCCTGTGAATCTGCTCAGGACGGCTTTGCCCTGAGCCTGGCCCCCTAAAAACAAACACACAGCCGCATGACTATTTTCTCTATAGGTATAGTGGAGAGTTCCATTCGTGAACTAGAGAGTCCGCCCCCATGAAACAGGTGGCCCTGCAGGCCGGACCCAAATGGAAATACCCCTTTCTTTTGCCAACAGAATACTGAACACATGTGTTTGTGTGTCTGTACACTGGACTGCATTCAGGTGTGTGGCAGGACAGAGAGAAGTGTGTGACTCTCTTCCCTAGCAGAGAAGATAAAATACATCATGAAATAATTGGAAACTAGAACCTCGGTAGGATAAGGTAGTCTATGCTATAGAAAGCCAAGGAGCATATAAGCTAAAGTCCTCAAGAAATGTTTTTCCATATTCATGGGAGATGAGTGGGCTGGATAGGGAGAAACAGGACAGAGGTATTTCAGGTGGAGGACAGGTGTCCAGACTAGGGAACGGGGTTAGTGCATTTGGGGAATGGGGAATGACAAGGAGCCTCATTACAGCAACATCTAAGATAGGACTCATTATAGGAAATGAAATTGTATAATAAGGAGGGCCCAGAGTTCTGGAAGGAATTTGAATATGTCAGTAGGAAACTGCTGTTGGTTCTTCCCAGGCAAGAAACAGAACAGAGGAAGCTGTGGGTTTACAGGGCAAAGCCTGATGCTTATACCTGCTGGCTCTGTGTCTCTGGGCAAATGACTTTCTAGTTTCTCATAAAAGGTATTTAATAATACATCAAGGGGATTACCTAATGCATGTAAGAATCCAACTCAGAAGATACTCAGAAAATGTTGATATATATTAAGTCAAAGAGTAAAACTAGTACTGCAGGTAAGTTCTCTGTCTCGACAGAGAAGGACACACAACCACACCAAAAGTTAATGTAAGTGGTTGGTGGAGTCTGTGAATCCAGCCTGTGTAATTACCACAAGCAGCAGCAACTCTTTTCAGCGACTAGAGTGATTTTTCTGAGCTTCAACTCCTTATGTGTAAATTGGGCATAATAATATGTGAATCAATGTCATTATGGCAATCAAAGGAATTATTGTGTCTGCATATACTGTGTAAAGTCTACCGTGTTATGCCCATGGTAGCTATTATCTTTTATTGACATTTAACAGGAACATTAGACTGAGGGTGACTTTGTTCAGGCCTGAATATTTCAAGTACTCCAGATGTGAGACATATTAAGTAATTTTTACCTCTCATTCCTGTAAGGCAGAAAATTCACTAGGATACATTTGTGGAAAAGTCTTTTTCAATGTTGATTTTTGCATTAGCACCACGAGTGAGCCCACTGGAGCTCCCAGGCGAAGCTACTCGAAAAGGAGCTGGACAGGGTTTGGGAGCAATAACACATGATGTACCCGCACGTTCACATGCGGTTTTGAATTTTCGAAGACTTTTTAAATTGGCCTCACCCCCTGGAAACTGGAATCCAAGACCTGCGCCTCCTTCAGCAGTCATCCCCTCGCCTCATACTCAAGGCCGAGGCAGCTTCTAGCAGCAGAAAAGCAACCAGACTGGAGGGCCTGGTGGGGCTGCGAGTGGTTAGCCCAGCGCGGAAAGCCCCACCCCCCGCCCCTTTGACTAACGTCCTAGGGGATTCTTGCCCTCACTTCTCGGATGCTTTTTTTCAAGTTGCTCTTCGTTATCCTGACAGCTTTTATCTCTTGGTGGCTATGTGTGGATGCTGGTAGCAGGAAACCCAAAATAACATTGAGGAGACCATGCAGGGGTTCATCTTTCTCCCAGAGCAACAAGTCCAGATGTTACTGGTTCAAGGGTCCAGGCACTCAGAGGCCCCGGCTCTGTTGTTTTGCTGAGTTCACCTCTCTTGGGCTTTAGAAGGCAGCAGCTGCAGCTGTCCACTCGCCGCTGCTTTCTGGGCAACAAAAGGGGAAGGAGCAAAGCTCACATCTGTGTGGATTTGCCCAAAATCACCCCCCACTTTTAAGCAGCGATGCCAGAAGTCACACACAGCGGTTTCTACTTCACCTGGTTGGTTAGAACTGTATCGAGTGGCCACGCAGGCTCTTCTCACGCCATCACAGAATCAAGGATCTTATTAACAGTAGGGGAAATGGAAGAACAAACACTAGCTAAGCAAATATCAGATTTTCATGGCATGGTATTATTATTATTATTGAAAAGGGTTATCCTTTTTGAGGATGTGCTAAAGGGAGAGAAATTTTATCCCAATGCCTCCTTTCCTGCTTGTTCGGGCAGACTTTCTGTACGCATAAAATGACCCTTTAAAATGAACTCCCAGTTTATGCTAAGCAAAATAAATCAGGAGAAAGACAAATACCAGATGTGAAATATAAAGAAACAAAACAAAGGAACAGACAAAACGAAACCAAAACGAATCCTAGCGATCTGTCTATCCAAGTGAGGCTGCCAGACAGCAAGCGTAGGCTGGAGAGAGAAGTGGGAGGGGCCGGTAGACTACAGCACAGGACTTGGGTGCTTTGTGGTGACGTGCAGCCAAGGAGGTGAGAACCTGTACCCCTAAACCATATGCAGTGTTGCAAACCAGCATTACCTCTACTGAAAATAATCTAATGTAAAATAAAAATAACGGAAGTCCCCTCGTTTCTGCAGACAGAAATCCTTCCTTTATTTCCCTCCATCATCGTTCAACTTATGTATTCTCTGAAGTTATATCCCAACCGAGCCAGTAACTCTGAAAGATTAAAGAACTCCGGTTCTTTGGGCCCGAGTAGCAATCTATGACAACTGTCCTGAATTCTTTATCAGTGGCTCTATTAATCATGTGGCTGTATTGTGGGGGTCCCATACATAATGCCATGTGCTTCAGGTTGAACCAGCATTACCCTTCCAAACCCTGTTTTCAATCAGCTTTATTTTGACATTAACTGATTCCAGTTACAGACAAGTGCCACTTTATTTTCTGGTTAGGCTTCCAAGTGCGTGTGCTGTAACGTGGAACACAAAGCATGCACGGGACTGGCTGCAGACCATCCCTAACCTATGCTTTTCCTGATTCTGTGCAGACGCAAAAGCATGGAAACCTTCCTTGGAAGCCAGTCCAGGGTCAGCATGTCCCAGTTTTTCTAATCACCCTGCTGATAATCCTTTACCCACATCCCTGGTCTCAAGCGATATATCTTTGCAAATGGCATATCATCAACACAAGAATTTTAAAAGCAAAAAATACAAAATGTAAAAGATATAAATAACAATAAATATATATTAAAAAATAAATAAATTCAGCATAATGCCCTTGACATCAAAAAAAAAAAAAAGCAAAACCTCTCAACACGAACTTTCTTTAAGATCGCAAGTGGAGGACCCATTGACGTTGCTTTATCTTTTCTTCTTCCTATTCCTATTTTTGTTGTGCAAATGTCTTGCAGATTTGTCCAGTCTCTATCTTGCTAGGTTCAGTCACCTGATGCCCTGGCATCCCCACATTAGGTAGCTACCGATTACGGAGGCTTTTTGCTCATCCTTTCACGCACACATGCCACAGCTCACGCAGACTCAGCCACAGAGTTGACACAGCGCCACCAGTGCTCTGTCCAGCCACTGAAAATCTGTCGAGCCCCAGTAACCATCCTTCCTAGTAGCTGCCCAGTCATTTCACCATGTATACAAATATTGAGCTTTTTTGTCATCCATCTGAAAGTACACATCAGTTACACCTCAAAAACACAAACTCCTTAGCCACTCCTTAGCTAGAAAGTTGGACTCCAAGTCTTGAAGGGGTGGAGGCATTCAGAGCAGACTGCTCTTAACTCTTCAGCTTCTTCCTGGGCTGCTTTCCTTCTGGGGTAGTTCTTCCATCTGGTAGCAAAGCCCTAAACTTACTGTACTTTTTTTCTTCTTTCTTTTTTTAGCGTCGAGAAGTAGCAAAAACGGTTTTCTGCTTGGTTGTCATTTTTGCTCTTTGCTGGTTCCCTCTACATTTAAGCCGTATTTTGAAGAAAACTGTGTATGATGAGATGGACAAGAACCGATGTGAATTGCTTAGGTACGATCTTGTGTACCCGTCAAAAAAATGGGAGTTTCTTTGATTTCCACACGTGCAATCCTTTCACCAAACCAGCTAATCTACCTTCTCATTAGCCCTGAAAAATTAAAACTGCAAACTTGATTATTTTTCTTTAGCTGACATTGCTCATCACCGGTCCCAAGATGTGTGTGAACCACGTCTGTAATCTGGCCGCTCCCTCCTGAGGCTGTGCGTTAAGGTTAGACCTGACTGAGTGGCAGACATATCTGTAAATGTTCCTCAGAACCGCAACTGCCATTTATTTAAATAAGCACCTTAGAGAAATAAATCTGACTGCCATCTATAAGAAATGGCTTCTGGGCAAGAAAAATGCTTATTCTAGGGAGAAACGCTCTAGCTAGCATATTTTAAAACCTGATGCTCTAATGATTCTATTCTGTTTCTTTTGTTCTAGTTTCCTGCTGCTCATGGATTACATTGGCATTAACCTGGCCACCATGAATTCGTGTATAAACCCAATAGCTCTGTATTTTGTGAGCAAGAAATTTAAAAACTGTTTCCAGGTAAGACTGTTTTGCAAATATTTTTAAAGACCACCAAATAAGTATATTAAGTAGCCAGTCTGGGGGGCTTTTTCTCTCTTTTTTAATTTATTTATTTATATCCTTTACATCATTGTGTATTCCCTGTAGGTTTCCCACCACCAATTGTAAATATTCTGTCTTCAGCTATAGAGAAATGAAAATCATATTTTGTTACCCAAAGGAAGGTCAGATTGTCAGCACAACAGAAAAGCAACACTTACTCAGAAAACGACATATTCAGAGGTTGAAATAAAAAGGATTAACTTAATAATATCGTTAGTTTTGCCTAAAAAGAAATGTTCAGATGTGAGGTTCGGGCCCACAGTCTATTTGTGCCTGATATTGTCTTTGGACTTAACCCGGACTTCAACCTAATATGAACAGTGTTGTTACAAAACCTCTTGCTTAATGCAATTTAATCACATATTTAATAGGAAACTCATCAAGAAAAGCAAGTGCTCTTGCTCTGGAAATCTGAACTAATGTAACTTCATTTGAAGTCAGTTTCCATCGGTCCCCCGAGCCTCCTTGCAGCTAAGCAAACACGCTTCTTCCAGAAGCCCCAAGCTCTTCTTCATCTGCCATTTTCCGCTTCCCAGATTTTAGCAGAGGGTTACTCCTGACTGGATTCTGTTCCCTGTGGCCAGGATGTTTAAGTTTACTTCATGGCGTGCATTAGGAAGCGCAGCGTGGGGGTCAGGGGTGCGGGCCCCGGGAGCCAGCGGTCCTGATTCACACCCAGCTCTGCGCTTGCTAACTGTCAAGCCCAGGCTGCTGGGGCTCCCCCTGCCCCCCAGTGTGCGCCTCTGTAAAATCAGATAATAAGAGTCGCTGTCTCGCTAATAGGATTCCGCGAGTTAATATATGACAGAGCTTGAAACAATAACAAGCACCTAGTACAAATTTATTTCTGAAGTCTACTTAATGTCTACAAATCAAGAAAAGTGCTCTGCCTTAGGTAAGACTGCCTGCTGTACAGGCCATAATTAACATTATATAAGCAGGGGTGGACATCATTTGCTAATTAATTACTTATTGATAAGAGGAGGCGGAAAATCAAGGTGCCAATTCTCCAGAACGACAAGTATATATATTGGCTGCTCTTTAAACAAGGCAGCATGCCCAGGGGAATGCCCTGGTTCAGATTCCAGTCCTGCCTCTTGCTTTCTGCTCTGGGCCTCTCTGTCCTGGCTCCTAAGGTGGGGAAATGCCCCCAGCCCCCCTCCCCCACATCGTTGTGAGCATCCGAAGAGGCACACCCTGAAGGAAGTCAGCCCCCAGCCCTCCTCCACCTGTGCCCCCCCAAATCCTCCTCTCCCGCCAGCAGCACTGCTCCCCGGCCTCTCTACTTGGTGAATGCATTAGAACGCGGCATGAGGGGTGGATTCGCAGCCCTGGAAGGAGGGTTTAACGTCACCCTAGAGGCACAGGCTCCCTCTCTGGATTGCGGGTGCGCGCCTTCACCCCGGGGAGCCCCAGCCTCTGGCTCCAGCCTGGCGTGCTAAGAGTCCGTTCTCCCTCCCAGTCTTGCCTCTGCTGCTGCTGCTACCAGTCCAAGAGTCTGATGACCTCGGTGCCCATGAACGGAACAAGCATCCAGTGGAAGAACCACGAGCAAAACAACCACAACACAGAGCGGAGCAGCCACAAAGACAGCATCAACTAAACAGCCTGGAGGGACGGAGTCGGTTTCCTTCCAGCCCCGTCGGGGAAGACGGTCACACAGCAACGGTGTCGCCGGAAACCTCTTCACCGGCCTTCTCCCCGCCGCCTCTCAGTCTGACCCAGGAGAAATGTTTTCCAAAACGTCGGAGGGTGGACTGGGCACGCCCGCGAGCCCCGGGGCCCTCACTCCTTTAATTTATCTGTCTGCGTACTCGACGTGGCCCAATTAGCACTAAAAATGGCGGCAGTGCGGGGAAGGAGACTCACATGAAACGGAAGGGAAGTTCGCGGTCAAGCACACGCCCGGCTTTCCTGGCAGTTCCGGCCAAAGTTCCCGGACTCCTGGTCACTTTGGAAGGTCAGAGGTGGTGACCAGGTTTTCTATGTTTTTAAGTGCTTTTTTTTCATCACACCTTTATTTGAAACGTCCCTCAGTGCCAGTGTTTTTAAACTGCTTAGTAGCCTTAAAATGATTGAGGTTATTTATGTATATTTTGAAAAAGAAAAGTAGAACAGTAATTGTTTCTTATGCCATTATTTTACTTTTAAAATGTACATTTATAAGCTGCGACAAATACAAGCACTTAAAGTACAGACTGATAACCACATCTGGCAGTTTAGTAGCTGCTCTGAAAAGAATTTTCCAGAACCTGTATTTTCTTTTTTAGTGTTATTTCACTACAGATGATGAAACTGTGTTGATGTTAAATTTAAATTTAATGCTTGAATCAAACAGTTCTGTTTTTAATGGGCCCACTCTTACTAATGTAACTTTTTAATGTAATATCAATATCATGTACCAAGATTTAAATTTATGTATCATTTAACTATGCCCAAGACTTTTAGTCTCTGCCATGCATAGAAATCTAAAGCACGCCTAGGAGAAAAGGACTGAATGATTTTAGAAGATTTGGGGGAAATTTTTCAGTTTTTTGGATAGTAGTAATATGTATCTATATGCATGTGCATATTCCCTAAGCCTGTATATATGTATACATGCACGTTTGCATATTTGTGTAGACGTGTGTGCACGATGTACGTGTGTGTGCATATATACATTATACCTATCACCTCATCCTTGAAAGTGCTGACTAGCAGTAAGACTTCTTCGTTATTCCCTTTACCATATAGGAAATTTCAAAGTGGCAGCTGAGTGATTTACCCCAAATGATGCCCCATGGATTTATGATGCTTCATTTCTCTGGGATTCCAGTACGAACGCAATCCCCCACCCTCCCCGCATGGTCACCATTTCAAAGGGCCCACAGCTCCTTCTGTTGGGCATTTTCTGAGATGTTTACAGACTGTGAGTAGAGCAGAAAAAGATCTTTTATTGTGTGTATATAAATATAAACAATTGTACATTTCTTTTTGCCGATTTTCCTGTGCTGGTCTCTATGTAATGCATCTGTGTGTGTGATGTGTGCATGTGTATACTGGTATGTGTGGACTTAGTATAATCTAACAATAAGCCCTGTAGTTGTGCCAAAGCACAAGCTCTGGGTGGCATCTGGGGGCTGGTCACAACCTGCTCCGTGGTTTTAATAACTGTGTTCATAATTTGTGACCATGTGACCTTCACAAATGGAATATGGGAGGCAGCATGAAAGGAGACAGTCGTGGTTAATGGTGGGGATCACTGGTGGATGAAAAAAGCAGTATTTGTGGCTATATTTTTTTGTCCCGTGCTGGAGCAGAAGTCATAAACGTTGAAGTATTATATTGTCCCAGTGCTCAACTCAACATGCTGATGAAATGATTTGTTGGGCCATATTTTAGCACAGTCAAGTGTGAAATGATTTGAGGTCCAGTTACCCCAATTGTAGGGCTAAGAAATACTGCTCCTTTCTGTGCTAGCAGTCAACTTCCATTACTCCACTGGGCCTCGTGTGCAGTGATAGATGCCTATAAAAAAAACTGGTTCACACCATTTTGTTTAGACAACTCTTTTTTTTTTTTTAAGATGCTTTGTTTCTTGCATATGAAAAAATGCCTTTTATAGGTTCAGAGAGTCCTAGATTTCTGAATAACCACACAGGCTTCAATGTGCATTTTGTTTATGGACCAGTAAAGTAACCGTGTTTACCCGTAGGAATGTTGCCAGTTTCTACCTTTATCACATCTTTTCAAGTCCATCTGTAGAAATGAGCCAAAGCCAAGACCCCGCATTGGCAGTGGCCCATACATACAAAATAAAAGTTTACAGGAGCCTTCAAGCGTCTCTTCATTTGTACATAGTTCTTCACAGAAAATGTGTGTTATAAAATGCCTATTGCAGACCTCACCGCAATAATACCTGGCAAGTAATTTTACTTACCAACAGATGCTTCCTAAATGCGCTCTGTTCTCAACCTACTTCATTGTACTGAACACTCAACTCTCGTTCATTCCTTCATTTGCCTTTCCAGTGAAATTTCCTGAGCACCTACTATGCCCTAGCCGTTCTTTCAGGTGCTGGGGATATAACAGTGAACAAAACAGGCGAAGTCCCTGCTCTCACGGAATTTGGATTCTAGAGGAAGGCCCTGGGCAACTACAGTCCATAAACACTCTGCCAGGTGACCAACTAGAGGAAGGGACTCCCAGATCCAACGGCTCATTTGGCAGCCCCAAGGGAGGGCCACATCCCAAACTAAGCTGACATCCTCCAAACATGAGCTGCCCTGTCCTTCCTCTGCTCACACATTAGTGTCCAGGGAGACAGAACCAAGGGTCCGTGTCGATGAGAGACTTGTTATGCCGACTGCCTCCTGCAGATGAAGGCTGACAGGTGCCCTGCTCGCACCTGCAGGCTGGGCGCCAGGCCAGCCGTGGCATGACTCAACCCCAGTGCAAAGGGCTGAATGGCGATGCTGTGACCTCCAGCCTGAGGCCAATGGCCAGAGGTCCACGGCTGGCTTGCTGGTATGAAGTCCCACAGGCCAACGGCGCTAGACCACGAGTGTCAAAGCCCCAGGGCCACTGAATATGGAGGCTTCAGTCAAGGGAAGACAGAAAATTCAGCTTTCGTCACCTTGGTTCTGTTTCGACCCTCCATGGTTTGACCCGTTGTGGCTAGGTGATGCTCAGAACACTGCTGATGGTTGGATCTGCTTCATTCAGCATGCACATCGTACGCCAATGTCTCCCAGAGACCCCCTCACAGACACACCCCAAAATGTGTTACCAAAGGCCTCTCGAATTAGATAAAGTTAACCATCACAGCTCGGACTAAGATGGCTCCAGCCTCTGGGTTACCAGAACAAAACTTAAACGTCATTTACCATTTTCTTTCCCTACCCCTTTCCCAGTGCCTCCAGACACCCCGAGCCCTTTCTCAGAATGTTTCCAGAACCCCTCCCTCTCTCCACTTCTGCCTCCCTTTTCCGAGCCACCACCATCTCTTGCCTGGGTAACTGTAATACTATGCCTGTTTGTTTGCCGCCTTGTAAACAAATACCCTCAAATGGAGCCTGTCTCTCAAACCCTGCCGTGGTTAAAGATGTTCCCATCCCCCAGCTAGGCTGTCAGCATCGTTTGGAGAGTTTTCTGATAGGAACTAAAGTAAGAAAGAGTCTTTTCCACTGTGGCAAGCCTGGGAGGTTGGGTCGCTGGGAGCTGCTGGCCCCCATGGTTGCAGCGTTACAAAGAAAGTCAACGAAGAATGTTACGAAGATGAAGAGGAGCAGGGAACCCTGGCTGCAGTCCCCCAATGCATGCCCCTAGCCTGAGTAAGCAGCCCACACCCCCCTTGGCCCATGCTAGCTAAATTTGGTTTTCTGCTGCTGACGATACACACATTGTAAGATCATCTCATCTACGTCATTTTGACTTACATGTTGCTGTTGTTATTTCAACGAATAGGCTTTCTGTTTTGGGAGCATTTTCAGGTTTACAGAAAAATTGTTTGGACAGTTCGGGGTTCCCCCATGCCCTATTTCCCTCTTTCCCCAGGCACACAGGTCCCCCTATTATCTCCATGATGCATTAGTGTGGTGCATTTGTCTCAGTATTAAAGGCAACAGATGAGCTGCTATTAACATTAAGGGAAGCCCAGCACTGACCTTCGCACTCACGCTTTGGGGTGGACACAGCGATAATGACAGTCACCCACCAATGTTGTGTCAACACCCCACGCTCAAAAATCCCGTGCTCCACTTTTTTTTCCCTTGATTTATCTTTTCACACTGACACAGTGAACACCCGCCGCATGACACAATGCTGCCTGCAGGGGCCATGAAGCCAGATGGATAAATAAATAACTGTAGCGAGTTCTTCAGGTGCAAGGGAAATGCACAGCTTATCCTAGGGAGCCCCCTGGCAAAGGGATAATGGGTTACAGCAGCCAATGCTCATCTAAAATGTAAAGAAATATTTTATGTGGTGGCAGTGAGAGCTTCGTGAGGACCCAACAGCCGTCAGCTTGGGGAAGGTAATGGCACAAAGGCAGGACAAGTGAAACTTTCTACTCCAGTTGCTGCTGGGAGAAAGGACTAGTCATAAGAAATATTACATTGTCTCTACACATGAGCTTTTACAAGGATAGACATTTTCTCCATCCAAAAATAAATATATCGAGTACATTTTCAATGATTAAGGTAATGAAATTAGCTGGAGGTTAAATCCAGGGAAGTGTCCAGATGAATAGGAAGCTTTCACCTGGCCTTTGGCTCCATTGGCATTTTCAATCCTATCCCTAACCCAGTCCAGCGATAAACACCACCTACATGTGGAAGGAAGAAACTGCTCCCAGTCTCCTCAAGTCTCTCCAGGCCTGAAATTCTGAGCGTGCCACCTGGTATTTGTAACATCATCTAGTACAGCAAGCGTGTGCAGATTTTTCTCCACTTTCGACCAAGGAAAGTTAAATCAGGATACAAGTCCACCATATGCACTTGACTTTCTGAACTTCCTCAGGGGGTGGCAGGGAAGAGGGAGGAGGGAGGGGAACCTTTACACTGACAAACCCCAGTGGGTCTCCTAAACAATCCTACATTTGGGGAAGCTTCTCTCATAGTTTCCTCTCTAAGTGTCGACCAAGACAAGCCAGTGTCTATATTTGGTCAGTGCTGATGCTCTTTGACTTTTTGTTTCTGAACCTGAAAGTCTCTGAAAAGGAGACTGGCCACAGTCCCTAGAATCAGGGAATCCAGAAGACTGAAAGCAGCCCCCTCACTGCCAAGCCAGGCGTTCTATTCCATTCTAACGTGATGAAGCCAGAAGCCAGAAGTCCTAACAGTTCCTGGTTTCCCAAGCTTTTAGCATCAATATTTTTCAGAAGACTCTGTCTCTCTTCCTGGGAGGTAAGAAATTCACAACAGTGATGCTAAGCCTAGAGAGAACCAGAAGAGGCATGGAATCTTCCTCAGGGATAGAGAGAAAACCATAGATTTTTACCTTTTGGTCCTAAACCATAGCCCCCTTATCTATGTATCTATATGGAACTGATCCTCTGCTATTGGAATTTGAATCTTATGACAGTAGATACAATGTGTACTCAGTGCTGTCTAAGGCCTCCAGGGAGGAATGGACTGGAACAGACTATGTAGTAGCACATGATCAACCAAATCACAGGCTCCAGGCACAGACTGACTCCATTTACTGAAGTTTTTGCAGAATAAAACTGTTTCTGAATGAATTACTACTCTCTTTACTTCTCTCAAAGTGTGACAATTGGGATATTAAGACTTAATATGTCTTAAAAATACCCCACAATAAGAAAATCTACAAAATGTGACCAGGTGAAGGCAACGTATGTGCCTTTCAGACCTTTCAGACATATATTTGTACATAATGGAAAATTGATACCCTAGGCCCAGTCTTTTCTCTGTTATGAAAACTACTGGGGTAAGGCATAACTCATTGTTCCTCTCATTCAGGAGGGAAGGAATTCTGCCTTCTGGTATAGATAGGCTAAGCAAGGTCAGTCCTGTAGTAGGGATGGGGGATCCAGTGACTTCTCAAAGGAAAACCCATGTGTATATAGCCAAAGCAATCTTGAGGAAGAACAAAGGTGGAAACACTATGTGCCCTAATTTCAAACTATATTACAAAACAACAGTAACCAAAACAGTATGGTATTAGCATAAAATCAGACACATAGATCAATGGAACAGAGGAGAACCCAGAAATAAACCCAGGCATATATGGTCAATTAGTTTATGACAAAGACACTATCTTGCACTAAAGCCTGAGGCTGCCTCTGAAACCTCTCCTCTGAACTCCACTCATAATGTACCCTTACCACTTACCTAATAAGTGAGTCAGATATTCTCAAGTATAATACATGCTGCTCCAAAATCCAAAGAGGTTCATTACTGCTCTTCCTTTTGTATATGCGTTAGGCGTGGTGTGAGTGTGTGTGTGCGTGTGTCTGTGTGTGTGTGTGTAGAAAGCTCAAAGTGTAGTAACGTTCCTTTATATTAAAAGGGCTATCCCTGCATTAAGTTTCTGAAAATTTCATTAAGATGAAAAAACCCTTAATTGCCGTAGGATTTATCTCACGGGCTATGGTAGTCATGCAACTTGTCAGGGTATCTAGAGTACTTTCATTTTCTATGCATCAACCCAATTAACATGTTCAACATCAATAAAGTGACTACTATGATGTTCCATGGAATATCAAGATGATCAAGGTCCCTCTCTAATGAACTGTGACAGAGAAAGAGGGATTGACATAGCCTTGCAGCTTGGAATACATATTGCTGTGCTTATATGAATGCTCTTTGTTCTGACCCACTTTCCAGATGGGAAAAAAACACATCTGTCAGATCAATAGCCAAGTGCCAGAGACTGAACCAGGACCTGTGATCTTATAATTTGATAAGATACTGCCTTGGGGGCTACCATTTTGCTGAGCTCACAGAAGTTCAGCATCACACATCTTGACCTATCTATTTTTTCCAGGGTTGATAGCAGTGAACTGAATGAGGATGTGATGCAGACCACCCTTTTTGCATTCTTTAAGTAGTTGAAAATGCCATGAATTTCTGCAACTCCACCCAGAATGCAGCATTCTTTCTGACTTACTGTCTTTGCTGGGAGAAACAATTTCAGGAATGACAGAATTTCAAAATGCCAGAAGCCAAGAGGTTGCTCTCAATCAATTAGCCCTTCCTGTCATCATGGTTCTTATGACACAGGTCATGCTTACTCCACTGAGCATTCTTCAGTCCCAATTAGTCACAAGAGGACTGAGGAAATGATTATAGGTCAGCTCTGTGGGATCACTGGACCCATGGATTTGGGTCAGAACTCTAACACCCAGACACTATATGTCTCCATGGGATGGTGGGACCAGAAACCACTTTCAGATTCCCTGATAATGTGTCAGTTCAGACCCTGTAACAACAGCTATCCAAAGCCTTCCTCTTTCTATTAGTGTGCGCTAACTGTTAAGCAGCCATAGTTCCCTTTACTATAAAACTGGGAAACTATCATATATTTTGCAGTGTCATTAAAGGGGTCATACCATTCCTGAAATTGATGGGCTCAGGCATGAGAATTGACTTAGATCTGGATACTGGACAAGAAACTGAATTTTTAAGAATGACAGCTGATATCAGAACCCTTTCAGTGGCTCTCACTCTTTCCTGGTTGTTAAGCATGTTCTGACTCCTCTTGATCTCATTCATCTCCTGAAAATCATGAGCCATTACGCAGCAGACCTCTCCTGCCTTACCTGCTCCTCCCCTCAGCAGTGTATTTCGGTCGATCCACCTGCTCTACACCCCGCTCTGTCTCTGGTGAACCCTCTCGCTGCCCCACACCCTGACCTGCACCCCAGCCTGTATGCAAAAATAAATAAGTCTTTTAAAAAAAAACCAATCAACCATGAGCTATTAGACACTGTATTTCCCTCGCAGCTCAGGGACCTGGGTGCAAGCCTGGTCTCTTTGACTAGTGTGATAATGTCCACCAAGCCTCAGATCATCAAGTGCCACCACCTAACCTCTGTTCTTCTGGAATTCCTCTGTGACCACGGACACCACACAACCCTGTCTCGCGCAACGTGGAGTCATAGGAGTGTACATTTGGGAGCGCCCATGCAGATCTCCTTTCAAGGGAGAAACTGCTGAAAAGGATGGAGTGAGCCTCCAGTTGGCATAGATTCGAGATCTACCCCAGCATTCACTCCAAACTGCATGCTCCCAGATTTCCCCCAGTCAAAGACTAAGAATGGCAAAGGTTTTAGAGCTGGTTGGCTCCTGTCTATCACGAGACTCCTCTAATGGGCAAGCTTTGATCTGAGGCTCCCCCATCAGCCTCCCCTAGACTTTCTCAAACTTTTATTGTGTTGCTACTGCCACCAGCAATGAGATCCTTGTCACCATGCAGCTAGGGGAGATCCAGACCGCCAAACATCCCAGCCTGACCGTCTACATTCTAGAACCAGTGAAGTACTCTATGTCTGAGACACAGATTTGAGGGCAAGTGTAGGTAGTTTATTTGGGGAATGATCTCAGGAAGCAGAATAAAGGAGTGGGAGAGAAATGAAAGGGGGAAAGTTGATTAAGCGTACATCTTTTGCTGGTATGTAATCAGTGCTCAATTCCACAGTGAATTCTCAGAGGAATTATGTAAATGCACCTCAGAACAAGTCTTCCAAAGAAAAGGAAGCTGGAGTACTTCTGTCAGTCTCCACTCCTTTATTATTAAAGGCTACTACTAAGGATGTTAATTCTTCTTGCCCTTTATACTTCCATTGAATCTAAGAAATGCCTAAAAATCACAAACCTTTTCAAACTCAATTCTCCGGTTCCTTATTCTAAGCTCTCCACTAGCAGAATCAGCCTAATAAAGAGGTAAAATGTCAAATTCTAGCAGACAATTTCAGAAAGGCTTCAGAAAACCTCCAAGACCTAAACAATGGACCTGTCCCACAGCTTAGGGATGCCAGAAATGACCTTTGCTCCATGGAAATGAAATTCAAATGTATGATATCCAAGGAGAGGAAAATGCCAGGCCCAGCCCAAAACTTAAACATCCTAGATGAGATCCTGATAAGGGGGTGAGAGGAGAGAGGTTCTGCATGAGGTACTGGATTCATAGTCAAGTGGTGGGGTATTTGGAGAGGACCAAGGGACTAGGAAAGACTGTTACAGGATCTGTATCAGTTTCCTGGAGCTGCTGTAACAAAATAACAAGAAAGGAGGGGTTCAAAACTACAAAATCAAGGTGTGGGCAAGGTGCTTTTGTCCAGAGGCTAGAAGGCTAAACCACCCCTTGTGTCAATCCTAGCATCTGGGGTTTGCAGATAATCCTTTGCATTTCTTGGATCAGGGCCATCACTTCTCTCTCTGCCTCTGACTTCATGTGGTTTCTCCCCTTTGTATATCTTTATCTATGTGTCCACATTTCCCTCTCCTTATAAAGGTACCAGTTATTGGATTAGGGCACAAGCTAATCCTCATCTTAACTTGATTGCATTTGGAAATGTAGTTTTTCCAGATATTTCCAAATAAGGTAGTTTTTCCAGATATTTCCAGATATTTCCAAATTTCTGACATTCCTTGTAGACATGGATTTTGGGGAGACAGTTTTCAGCCCAGTACAGTCTCTAAAAGACAAATAACTAGCTACATAACTCTGTCCTTTTGGTCACATAGACATGTGGCTTCAGGGGCAAACATCAGCTGCTGTCAACACATACCATGCTTCTGTCACAGGACATAGATGCAACATTTATCAATACCACAACATTCACTCCAGACCACATGCTCCCCTGACTTCTTCCAGTCAAAGACTAAGAGTGGCAGTCAAGGTGTCCCCCAAGCTAGTGCCATTGCAAAGTAGACAGTAAACCATGCCAAAGTCTTTCTGAGTGTAGTGGTGTCCAAACTCCTATACTCACAGAATGCTTCGTTCAAATGAAATTTAGCTGGGAGTGTTCAGACAAATGAAAACTGTCTGGTAGAAGCAGAATTGGCAAAATCAGAGTCTCCCCTTCCTGGTGTCAAATTATCGGAAAGGAACTTCGCAGGATCTTACTGGAAATCCACTTAGCCACTTTTCTGTTTAGTACAGAAAGCAACTGTCAAGAACAACTAGCATAAAGCAAAATAGATAGACAGAGGCTAAGACCAGAAGAAAAGAACCAATGAATCATGGGAAGGCTAGAGAGAAGCCACCTTCAGTATTTGGGATGTAAATGGCAAAGGAAAAGTCCCCATCTGTAGCCCTCTAGTAATACGGGGGGAGAAAAGGGAGGTGAAGGGAAAAGGAGAGAAGGACCTCCTCACATGATAATTTAATGTGGCAATTAGTGTTTTTATGGCCTTATTATGGATCCATGGATGACGCTCTAGAGTTTTCTGGGTCAAGTTTGAGGCAATTAGCTACATAGTACAGGCAAGTGTACACTGAATGACTTTAAGATCTTCTGTTTCCCAAATAAGTAGATAAACAGAAGACTTTGGTCTCCAGACTCATTAATCTGCCACCGTCTATGAGCACTCAGCATGCACACAAGTCCAAATAAAAGCATTCAATAAAAATAAATCAGTAATAATTTACATCTTTTGATCCACCAAAGGGAAATGTTTATATGTGGAGAAAAAAAATAAATAAATAAATAAAATGACATTTAAAGGAAGAAACATCCATCCCTACAAACACACAAGGCATAAAAATAAAAACTAGACGAGACACAAGCCCTCGACGCATCATGACCAAAGGGAGGACATATCTGTCCAGACGCCAAGAATATGAGTCAAAGGGCCAGTTAAGTTTTCTGAAGTCTTGCTCTCAAGAAAGCACCAATCTGCTGCCTAAAATCATCTAATAGCTTCACTGACCACTTCTCATATCTTACAACTGATTGAGTCCAATAGGGCACTGTGCTAGTTGCAAACAATTCTGATACCACAATATTGCTAAGTAGCACCACACAATTTTTCAAAAGACCTGCATAAAGGTATTTTGTTCAGTGACTGCCATTCACCAACTCCCCCTATGTGACTAGTTCCGCCCATCCAAGGCTCCCCAGGTGCAGGGGTGCACTTAGTTAGCTCTGTCTGCTCCTGCATAGGCCAGGTAGCTAGAACAGCAATCACTTTTTGTGGTTCTGGAAGCAGGGACGTCCAAGAGCAAGGCCAAAGACTCAGTGTCTGGCTTGCTGACAGACACCTTCTCACTGTATCTTTGCAGGCTGCTTCCTCTTCCTGTAAAGACACTAATTCCATTGAGAGGACTCCACCCTTAAGGTCTCAGCTAAGCCTAATTACCCCCCAAAAGTGTCACCTCTAAATATCATCACTTCAGGAATTAGAGCTTCAACATATGGATGGGGGGGAGGAGAAGGGGTTCCCACACTCAGACCATAGCAGGGGCTGTAACTCTTTGGATCATGGGCCTCTTTGGAAGTCTCGTGACTTCCAAAATCACAAGTGCATATTAAACCACAGTTATGAGTCTTTTTTAAAACAAACTATGATCGGGCAATGTATGTCTTCTGTATCAACATGTGAATAATGACATCTAGTCCCAGTTAAATAATGGTCACAAGTTCAAAGCAGTCATGGGCATAGGTGATCTGCCAGCAACGGTAATATAAGGACAAGCTATCTGCGCTTTCCACCGCTAACAAAGTCAGAGGTGCTGCTAACACCTCCGTGATGTGCTGCCTCTATTCACACAATTCAAGGAAATACCACGTTTCAGTTGGAAGTGTGAATATAAAAGTGCGGTGCTCCCATCACATCCTCGATCCTCCCCACCCCACCCCAGATCAGAATTCCTCCATGTCATTCTCTTTGATTTCAAAAGTTCTCCTTCCCAGATTGCTCTTCAGGGACAACAGACCTGGACAAAGAAACAGACTCCACTGCTGCCCTGCGCAAGCGTGGTGGTGCAGAACGCAGAGGTTATTCATATCCCACCTCCACCCCTTGGCTGGGGGTGCATCAGAGGCTACATCCCTACCCCAGGAAGGGGGCTGATGTCACTGTCTCAGAGGCTCAAAAGAATGAGATGGAAGCGAGACTAGAGATTGTGTGGTCTCTGCTGGAAAGGCTGAAGTCTGGCAGGAGGGAGGTGGGGCCTTCACCAGCCACTGTGCAACTAACCCAACCAGAGCAAAGAGGGCGGACAGCTCCCTAGGGTGCTCTGTGCACTGTGTCCAGGAGCCAAAGATATGCATTCATTCAGTAGCTCCACAATGTACACAACACCGACGTTTGGGGGCCTCCTCATGCTAGACTCTGTGTGAGAGCTGTGTGGATGCTGGGCACCCCAGGACCTACCATCCTAGGGCACTCGTGGCCATCCTGGTCTACAAGAACATGACAATGGCCAGGAGTCCTTCAGAAAGATAATCAGAAAGAATAGAAACAGGGAAGGAGGCGGGGAAATCTGATTAAAAGGATCAACTCTAGGGTGACGGAGAGAACTAGACTTTCAGTGATGAACTAAATTAGTGTATTCACATGCTGATTTTAATGAAACTTACACAATGTTATAATGCAATGGTACTTCAATTAAATTATGTATAATTAAAAATTAAATAAGAAAGAAAAAATAGAGGAACCAGGCAGTCCATAACCATGAGGTCCATTTTCCCAAGAATGCCCAGAACCAGGATGCAGTCCTGGAAAGGGGTGGGAATATTTATTCTGAACCTACTATGTGCCAGACGCTCTACCACAGGCCCTTTACCTTCATCACCTCACCATCAAAGGTCCATAGGAAAAAGGAAGATGCTGAGTCCCTAAGTGGATCAAAGTTTGCTTTCCACTAGCTCGTGACGGCCCTTGGCTTGGTCACAAGACTGTCTCAATGTAAAGTGCTTTTCTGAGCACACTACCTGCCGCTGGGCCAGTGCGTTGACCATTTGGAATCAGTTTCCTTACCTGGATATATTGTGGGTCACTTGAGATTATGTATACAAATAAAAGAGTAATAAGCACATGTTACCTGTTTATGGTATCCCTCCTCTCTGGAGCTTGGGGTGAGAGATTCGCAGTCCCTATGCTCACACTGCCTCACCAGGTAAGCATCAGGAAATGGGAGTAAAGAATGCAGATCACACACTTGCTCTGTCCCCTTCTACCAGGGACCCAGACTGTGAACAAACCCAGCTCCTTCACAGGCTTTCCTCTCCTTTCAATATTGTAGTCACACATCACACTGCTGGTACTATCACCAGGAATTTGGTGTCCAATAAAACTTCTAAAATTATCAGAAATTCTGGGCATCCAGGCAATTCTGTAATAAGTATGCATCAAGAAGGATGTTTCTATTACAGTAATGTGGGAAACAATACATACTTTTTCCTGGTAATTGTTTTATTATTTAAGGAAATTGGGTTTTTCTCTGAATAAGGAAAATAAGTTGTAAATTAAGTCCCACTTATTTGCTACACTATTTAGTTTCTAAGCAGTTACGTAAAGCAAAATAACAATAAAATTATTGGGGCCTCCCTCGTGGCGCTACGGGTTAAGTCACAGCACTATGAAGCTATCTGCAGCCACCATAGCACAAGTTTAATACCCAGCCAGGGGGCTTCCCATATGGTGCAGCAGACCTCTCCTGTCTCACCCACTGCTCCCCTCAGCAGTGTGCTTCAGTCAATCTGCCTGTTCTGCTCCCCACTCTGTCTCTGGTGAACTCTCTCACCCCCCACACCTCTGGCCTGCACCCCAGCTCTTGTATGCATACATAAATAAATCTTTTAAAAATAATAATAAAGTTGGGCCTCCCCGGTGGCGCAGCGGTTAAGCGCTGCGCTGTGGAGCTGTTGGCAGTGGCGATGCGAGTTCGACGCCCAGCCGGGGAGAATCCCACATGGCGCGGCAGACCTCTCCTGCCTTGCCCGCTGCTCCCCTCAGCAGTGTATTTCTAATCTGCCTGTTCTGCTCCGCGCTCTGTCTCTGGTGAACCCTCTCGCCACCCCACGCCTCTGGCCTGTACCCCAACTTGTATGTATAAATAAAAAATAAATCTTAAAAAAAATAATAATAATAATAAAGTTATTAATATTATAAATGTGATAAGGAAGTCCCTTATTCAACATCAAGATGAGCCAGAAGCTTTATTGGAGGGATTAAACCTTCTCCCCATTCTTGGGCCACAACTCGGTGGGAATGGGTATGTGAAACCCTCTCCAATGCAAACTTGTTCTTGATTTTTTGCCCCAAATCGTTTTGTCATCTTGGTTTTCACTGAAGTTGGCTGCCTAAAATAAATGCATCGTTTTGCAAATATTTAAGACTTTTCTTTTCCTATTTACACTTGTTCACTCCAAGGGGGGGGGAGGAAAATGCAGATGAAAATCAAAATCTGCAAGGCAATTATTTTTAATCCACTGTTCAAACTTTTCAGCCAAGTTTTATACTTTAAATAAATTCAATATGGTTTTTTAAACTCTGCTGCTTTTTAACAAGCAGACTCCCTGAGGTGGGTTTGGAAACATTGACCTTCCAATATATGGGGTAAAAATACCTGAAAAAAAAAGGATACATTCTAATGATCCAATCACGCACCAGTGGTTTAAAAATATATGCAATCAGTGGATGTATTCTTTTTTAAAAAACAACTAATGGAAGTTACCACTTCAAACTCAAACTATAGGATTATTATTATGTCAGAAAACAAAAACTATATCTGAGGATACTGGAGCAGAGGAAGGGGAGGACACATTGCTTCAAGACACTGGGGGAGGCCTCCATGCAGTTTTCCACATGGGCTGAACCAGTCTACCTTCCCACCTACAGTGTACTAGGGTTTCTTTTTCTCCACATCCTCACCAACTCTTGTTCCTTCTCGGCCTTTTGATACTGGCCATTCTCACATGGTATCTCACTGTGATTTTGACTTCTCTGATGATAAGTAATGATGAGAACTTTTTCATATGGAAACAGTATGATAGTTGCTTAAAGTATTAACAATAGATCTTCTATATGATGCAGCAATTCCGCTCCTAGGTATCTACCCAAAGAATGCAAAAACACTAATTCCAAGGGATATATGACTCCTTTGCTCATTGCATCACTAGTTACTATTTACAAGTTATGAAAACAACCTAAGTACTCAACAACAGAGGAGTAGATTAAGAAGATGTAGTATATGTACACAATGGAATACCAGTCAGCTATAAAAAAAGACAGAGGAACTCTTGCCATTTGCAACAACTTTGGCAGAACTGGAGATAATTATGCTAAGCTAAATAAATGAGGAGAAAGATTACTGCATGGTTTCATTCATATGTGGAATATAGAGAAACAAAACAGCCAGACACCACCAAACCAAAACAGACCCTAGAAATCTGACTGTAGAATTTAGCGGGGGGTGGGGGAGAAGGGGATTGGGAGCAAAGTGAGGATGGGACACAATAGGCTATGATGGAGGACTATGGGTGCTTTGATGGTAAGCTGGGTGGGGTAACATACACCCTGAGAGGTAGGAGCCTGTATTTCTGAATCATATACCGTGTTATAAGCCAATGTTATCTTAATAAAAAATTTTAAAAAGAGTTATAAAATATTATAAAAGAGAGACTGGGGAGAGGCTCACCTGGCCAGGTGTGTCCTGTTTGCTGGGCCCCCACTCGGGTAACTTGGGCTTGGTTCCCAGCCCCATTCTGAGGTGGGGGGAGGGGCTGGAGAAAGCTAGGTATCCTTCTCTCCTTCACTCTTCTCACTCTCCAAGGAAAAACTGAAATTCACGTCTCCAGGATCCATTGGGTTAAACAAAATATAATCTGGGGGACTATGTTTCAGTGTTTTCGCACCCATTTTCCAATGTTGGCGTTTCTTATAGATGGAGCCTAGCCTTTACTCCAGAAATAGAAATACCGAGATTAAATCCCTCAAGTCTGGTGGCGGTAATATCGAGGCATAAATAACTCTTATCTCAGCATAGTCAGTTGAAGGGAAGTCATTTTGGATTGCGTGTGAGGACAGGGTCACCTGGACAAGAAGGGACTTGGAGTGTTGAGACTTGGAATGTTGAGATTCACGATTTTTCCCAGAATAAAGTCTGTTTACTTGCAGCTGGCTGGAAATAAAGGCCGGACGCATTATCTTTGTCATTCAGGGACATGCATAACTTCAAAGCATCTCCAAGTGCAAGGACGCCAGCAGACGGGGTTTCCCGCGCAATGTGTTCACCCGCGGAGCATCCAAAATCCTGGAGCTGGAAGTGATCTTTTAAAATCATCTATTCTAGCCCCCTCACTTTCACAAGAGGAAGCCATTCCAGTAGGGTTAAACAGCTTTCCAAAGATAGATTTCCCGCTAGTAGTTGTAGCTCAGGTCCTAGGCACTTATTGCAATCTTGATTTTATTTTGCAAATAGTTTTCTGTGCTGGTTTCTCCACATTGTGACACTCTGGCTGCCTTTTGTTGATGAGCTGGGAAATTAGGAGATGAAGGTACTAGAAGGGTGAAATTCTATTGCTAGATCAGAAGCCCTCTGGGAAAGCAGGTGGGTGGGTGGCAGGAAAATGGGAAGAGAAAAATGATTAAAAGAAAAACAGCAATAGCTAGTATTTAATTGGTTCCTACTGTATACCAGATACCTAATAGTCATTCATTCACCCAACAGATATTATCAAGCAAACATCATTTGGCTTTGGTACCAAGCTAACAAATTTAGCACGATGAATGGTATTTCACTTTCTCTCACTGTCTTCCTATTCTCCCTCCTCTAAGCTGCTTTGTAAATAACACTTTTTATTTCCCCTTTATTTCTCTCTGACTGTCTGCTTTTGGGTTTGTCTGGAATTAAGCACTGCAGATAAGGAAGCAGAGCCAGGGGACCCCGTTTCTTGGGGGTTGTCCTGAAACGATGCTTGACGAATTTCTCATCCCTTTCGCAGATACTGCCTAATCTCCTTCTTTACTCCACTTGCCATCACACTGGGCCCTGTGTTTCTTCCCTTACTTTCTCAAGATTTAGTTCCTTTATATTCAGCTTCCTGTACGACCCCACCACACTTGTACAGCCTCTTTGTGGGAGCTAAAGGACTGTAACTTGTCGCTATTACAGGATTACGTGGGTTACACAGAAGAAACAAGTCACTTCCACGCTACTTTGCCCTTAATCCTCCCAAAGAAACTACCTCAAAACAAACACAAACTTAGTAGAACAAACAAACCTCTTTGATGTCAGGGCTCAGTGTCTACCAGAGGTAGATAATAATAGCACGAGAAATGGGCCTTCTGGCTTCTTCTCCACCCTTCCCCTCACCGGAACTACACTCAGGCTACCTAGATCACTGACACAGATGACGCCTCAGGCCCACGTGACAGGACTCAGGAGTGTGTGCTTGGACCACAGAGCGAGGGCCTCGAGGTCACTCACCCTTGGGAACCTGCTCTCACAAAATACTCTCATGTGTATTTTTCTACTGAGTTCAATTAAGAATTCATGGGGTATCTTTTCTATCTTAAGAAAAAACCCAGGAACCCCTGGTGGCGCAACGGGTTAAGCGCAGCTCTGTGGAGCTGTTGGCGGCTGGGGAGGGAGTTCGATGCCCGGCCAGGGATATTCCCACATGGCACAGCAGACCTCTCCTGCCTCGCCTGCTCCTCCCCTCAGCAGTGTATTTCCGATGATCTGCCTGTTCTGCTCCCCACTCTGTCTCTGGTGTACCCTCTCACTGCCCCACACCTCTGGCCTGCACCCCAACTTGTATGCAAAAATAAATCTTTAAAACAAAAAACAAAAACCCAGTGGGAAAGGCACATTAGATTGTCCCAAGAGTTGCTTCTGACCTTCATTGCTGGCCAATGTGAGGTGACTTCTAAGCTCTGTTACAGCTCATAAGATGGCACCGGGCACTCGAGGTTGAAGAAAGTGTGCCCAAACAGAGAAGGTAAAAGGAAATTCTAGGCCAAGGCTGATGCTTTGAAGGATCCCAGTGTTTTGGGAACAGGGGTAAGTAGTTCAATGAGGCTGTAGTAAAGGGGCTGGAGGAGAAGGGGGGCAAGGCTCACAGATGGAGGCTTCGAGCAGATCTGCGTCTTTACAATTCAGCAAAATTTATAGCTAAGACTTCTGAAGTTTCTCCTTTGATATCCACTGCTTTCAGACTAATAACATTTGCCCACAGAAAAATACCAGGAGGTCATTTGACCCTAATGTTCGCTGTACAGTATAACCATGGAAAATGGATGTGTCCTTGGGAGTTTGGGCTTTCTTCATGCCAATATATGGGGGTGATCATCTTTTCTCACACACACACACCCTCCTCTCCCTCCAGCATCAGGAAATCATTGCGCAATCACCAGTTGAAGTAACATGGGGAGTTGCCGTTACTCCCAATACTTGAGGGTGCACTCAGGACCCAGGAATTCCAGTCTAGCACCATGGCTTTTCTTAATCAAGAAACTTCAAGCACATATGCACTCTGATTTTGGTCTGCTGAGGGGCATATGGAGAGGTGATATTTCAGTAGCCTTGTTAATGGCCAGTACTGGACTCTCTGCAGGAACATGCCTCCCTATGTCTGGTGAACTTATGATGAAAAGAGGCCTGGAAAACGGCCCGCCATGTTGATAAGCTGACAGGTTGCCTATATCTAAGGTCTCCTACTTCAAAGCATCAAACAGCAGAATAAACACAAGAGCAGTTTTGCCTTCAGCAAGTTCCCAACTCACCATCAATGCTGTTCTCTCCTTCTCACTGAGATATGTTCAAATTGGCATGTGTTTCTGATCTGTAATCCCACGAGCTTTTCCCCAGCCATGGTGCAGTCACCCTTGGTGTTCTCTTTAGAACATGTTTGTTCATTTCTTGCAAAATGGGCAATATGAGAATTTTCCAAGTCTTCAATTTGTGGTTCTATTTTGCTTTATAATTCCTTCTTCAATTCATCTCTCTCTTCTCTTATTTTACTATGAGCATCCGCAGGAGCCAGGCCTCTCCTTCAAACCCCCCCCCTTTTTTTGCAGAGAAGAACAAGGGTGTAAACCAGAGACGCAGGGGTGAGAGGATTTACCACAGACAGAGTGGGAGCCAGACAGACAAAGAATTCTTTCTTATCAGCCTTTTTGTTCTATTCAGGCCTTCAAAATATTGAATGAGGTCCTTCCTCTCTTTTACTCCATCTACTCATTCAAAAGTTATCCTCATCCAGAAGCATCCTCACACACATGCCCAGAAGAAAATGCTGAACTGGATACCCTGTGGCCCAATCCATTGACACAGAAAGTCAACCATCACCCCAGGTCAGTCCCCCTTGACCTACATTCTTGTTTCTTGTCTTTTCTTCACGTCACCCTAAACTTGACTGTTCATCACAGTTTTCTGATTTTTCCCACTAATCAGACCTTTTTGAAAAGACTGCTTAATTGTCCGAAAAATGACTAAGATATTGACAAGTGCAAATCACTTCCCAACCATTCCCTTAACTTGCATTTACTCTCCCTTTACCTCTTACCTTTAACCTTTTAACATGTTCATGTGTACAGTTCAGTACCTCTACCATCATGCATGACCGTCACCACTATCTTGTCTCAACAACTTCATCCCCTCATGCCCCTCCTCCCTCTCCCTCCTACTGCCACCAGCCCCTGCCTGCCACTAATCTGCGTTCTGTCTCCGCGGATTTGCCTGTTCTGGATATTTCATACAGATGGAATCAAACACTGTGGTCTTTCGAATCTGGCTTCCTTCATTTAGTTACGAAAGAATGTTACACCCCTTTGCTAAGAGATGGTGAAAAAAAAATAGAGAGGATATATTTTGCAATACTACCATTTTGAGTGAGGTCTCTTTAAAAACACACCAACATTTTTACTTGACCAAGATTGGGGGACCTCATCTGTGACCCATCTGCCTCAGACATTCTGCTTTGAGCCATTAATTTTTCTTTCCACAGAGGTCTGCGGCAGCCAAATGCAAGCTGGCACAGGGCACTTCTTGTCCCCCATCAGGAGGCCTTCCTTCCCTGAAAGTGACCTGGCAGGACCTCAAGGTCATAAGGTTAAGCAGGCCTGAGGGGCACAAGGATGTCTGTCCTTGATACTTTGCCTCCTGATAAAAATGAAAGCAAGCACATCTCTGGCCCCAAAGTAAATGATTCCTGGGCTTTATTTGAAAAGAGGATATTTCCAGAAAAAGCAATGAACACTATACCTCAATTCTAAAAATCATTTCCAGAAGAAGATGGTCTCCAATCAGCCCTGAGCTCACAGTTGACACAGCACAGCTACCGAGTTCTCGAAGGATCCCAGGTTTGCTGGGAGGCTGACTCCTACCACGTGGGTCATTTGAAAGAACATGGCTTTCATGGGAACGCAGCCCAGACGACAAGTCTGCTCAAGTTTTGTGGGAAAAGAGCAGCTTGGCAGCCCCCCAGGCTCAGGGTCTGAGGTCTGCCGCCAGCAGGGGCTGGGGCCCGCAGCGGTGCTCAGCCAGCTGAGGCTCAGGGGGCCGGCCAAGGCTTGGGCCTGCGTGGCAGATTTTCGGCACTGGTGACCCCCACAGCTGTATTCTGCAGATGGCATACCGAAAGAGAGGCATTATTTTCCTGCTTCAGCTCGCCCTGTTTTACCAATCTCCCCTCTTTTTTATTAATAACCAAACACAAGTAAATTGCAAATATTTTTAGCCTTTCTTTCTATCCTGTTACTATTTATATTTGGCCAAGATCAAAGCCTGGTTTCACCCTCAAATGAGCTCATGTTGTTTTCCTGCTTCTGTTTCAAAATATGGGCCATGTCGTCTTTATGATTTTATTCCATGATGACGAGCTTAGATTTAATCATATACACAAGCGCTTCAGTAATTCACTAAGCAAATCCATGTGAGGATAAAAGAAAGATCGCAGGCCTGGCCTGGGCACAAAGGCCTTTGTGTTTTTCTCCTCCTTTTCAGGAGGTTCTGGAGCATGGAACTACACACAGCCGATGCGAGGCTAAAAATCCACAATGATTCCTCTTTAAATAGATGTGTTTGTCTTTTTAGGAGGGCCACCAACCTGGAAGGGTCCCTATAGGACGCAGGAGGTATTTACATTCAAAAGACATGACTGTAAGGCCAGGTCACTGGGTTTAAGAAATACCCCAGAAATACTGATCCATACAAATAATGCTCCCTCCTCAAACAGGCAGGAACATTCCAAGGATACTGGAATACTATTTCAAGCAATTTTGAAACACCCATAGGGAACTGCCTTTATTCATACATGCAGGGTATTACTTTGAATATCCCAAATGATTAAAAAAAAAAGTCTGATCAGTATAAATTTCAATTGCGGAAATAACCACGGCATTCAGTAAGGCAGATGGTCATTGACGGGACAGGACTGCTTCTGCCTACATAAGAGGTGACCATAAGACTAGACTTTTCTTTAATATGATTCTTTCATTATTACCAAAGATAATTCCAATGGTAGATCCTAAGACACTTGGAACAATACCAGAGCATTGAGACCTGCAAAGCAATAATGCTGAAAAGGATACATTTCCTTTAAGTATATTATTGTTGCTTGAGACAAGCAGACTATCCTCACTTGATTTCCAGGCACTCCCTGCTATTAACGACTAGATAAGGGGAGCTGGCTCTTTTTCAGCCTGTTACATGATAAAGTTTTATTTAACAATTCAGTTTCTGGAACAAGCGCAAAACCCAAAATACTGTCACAGAATTATGCATTAGTGATCTCTTCCAAAACAAACATAAAAGCTAGTGATACAATCTGGAAGTCAGAGTCAATGCTACCCAGCCAGATAAACATAGATTAACGTACTTCTGAATATTAACAGCGACTTTTTTAAGATTTATTTATGCATATAAGAGCTAGAGTGTAAGACAGAGGTGTGGGATGTGTGTGTGTGTGTGTGTGTTGCACATGCGAGAGAGAGAGATTGAGAGAGAGAGAGAGAGAGAGAGAGAATTCACCAGAGACAGAGTGGGGAGCAGAACTGGCAGACTGACTAAAATACACAGCTGAGGGGAGCAGTGGGGGAGACAGGAGAGGTCTGCTGTGCCATGTGGGTCAGCTCCCTGGCCAGGGATCAAACTCAGGCCACAGTGGCTGCCAATTGCTTGATAGCGCTGAGCCTTTAACCCCGGCACCACCAGGGAGGCCCTATTAATAGCATATTCAAACACTAACCCTACTCAAAGTCCTGTGTCCAGAGCTATTTTCCCTAAGCCTAGCTCTGCCCACGCTGCGAGGCTGGCATAGGCTAGTATCTTAGGCACTTGTATTATGCCCACAGAGAGGTATCTATTGTTGGTAAGCTTGTATATTGGTTTTTTTGGTGTGTGTGTTTCTGTCGATAATGAAAAGACAGAACAAAATCAGCACACAGAGCAGGGCATTTACTGTATACCCAGGACTGAGCACTTTACTTAGTCCTCCCAACACCTCTGAGCTAAATACTTTTGTCCCCACTTAAAGATGAAGAAATAGAGGTACAGGGAATTTAAACACAACGTTATCGCACCACTGGCAAGTAAGAAAATTCAGAATGAGGGGCCTCCCTGGTGGCACAACCGGTTAAGCTCAGCGCTGTGGAGCTGTCGGAGGCTGCAGCACGAGTTCAATACCCAGCCTGGGAGATACCGCTTGGTGCAGCAGACCTCTCCTGCCTTGCCAGCTGCTCCCCTCTGCTCCTATGTATTTCGGTTGATCTGCCTGTTCTGCTCCCCACTCTGTCTATGGTGAACCCTCTTACCACCCCACACCTCTGGCCTGCACCCCAGCTTGTATGCAAAAATAAATAAGTCTTCTTTAAAACAAAAAAGAAAATTCAGAATGCCCTCTGAATTCAAAATAACCGGGGGGCAGAGTGGGGTAGGGTAGGGTGGGTGGGGTGGGGTGGGGTGGGG